>JAECXP010000048.1:105000-265000 GCA_018152965.1 Scaptomyza pallida | reverse complement strand
GAATTTCTCGACTGGAGCCTTCTTACTTGTTTTTAATTTTCTTTACTTCCTCATAAATTGCCAAAGTTGAGGCAGGCCAAATAATGGTGAAACAATTGCCACTAATACAATTAAATATGATGTGTATGCATACACGTACACACACATGTAAATGCAGGCCACAGAAAATAAATAAATAATAAATAAATAAATAAATAAATATAAAAAATCCCTACAAAAATAGCAAAGCTTTTAAAGATTTTGACATTTTTTTTCTGAATACTCTTTCAGTATTTATATCAATTTGGCAGTAGTTGCTTGGGTTGTTCCTGTAGTTAGGGAAGGAATGCAAAAAGATTTGTTTTTAATTTTACTTTGATACCAAAGATATCATAGTATATTGGGTTTGTGCAATGTCCGTCATGGTGTCTGTCCGTCTGTCCGTCTGTCCGTCTGTCCGTCTGTCCGTCCGTCCGTCCGTCCGTCCGTCTGTCCGTATGAACGCAACTTTTTTCGACACCCTTTAAGCTAGAGCCTTGCAACTTTGCATATATCTTGGTACATGTCTTCGTCAGACAAAGTGTTAAATGTAGGGCTCTACGACCTCAGGGGGCCCGAGAAATCGATAACAAGTCGATACACATCGATGTGCAAATCGATAAAACACAAATATATCCCACATTTTAGCAGCTAGAGTCACCAAATTTTAAGGCAAGATAGCTGGTAACATTCCTCAAAAAACTGCATTAAAAGTTTGGATGCCACGCCCACCTATTTCGCCCCCAGCCCCCCTCCAAATATAAACAAAAATGCCTGTATCTTCTACAGTTCTGAAGCTATAGCCACCAAAATTGACATGAAGGTAGATACTGACATCTGACAAAGTTATGCATCAAAACATTGGATGCCACGCCCCCAAACAACGGGATATGCCCCACCGCCCTAAAAAAAAACCGGAAGGCATGTATCTTCGCCAGTTTTTAAGCTAGAGTCACCAAATTTGGTATGAACATTGGTAGTGACATCCGTAGCAGGTGTACATCAATGTTTTGGATGCCACGCCCACTTATTCCGCCCACCGCTATATCTCTCTCAGTTTTTGAGCTAGGCTCTTCAAATTTGGTATGAACATTGTTAGTGGCATCCGTAACAGATCTGCATCAATGTTTTGGATGCCACGCCCACTTATACCGCCCACCTCTATATCTTTGTCAGTTTTTGAGCTAGAGTCTCTAATTTTATACCCAAAACCCTCATATATTACTATTTGCACTCAGAATCCTTAACACAGCTATGTGAACTGGTATCAAAGTATATCGCAGTCGGTTGCGTCCGACTGCAACGTTTTTACTTGTTATTTTTGTCAACTTCCAAAAGGGCGATAACCCTTATTCTAAACTTGACAGTTGAATATTCCAGGAAGTGTTTCGAAACATTTCTATTTCTTTTTTGATGCAACTGTTTAACTGTCGGACTAATGCGATAACAGAGTTATTTCTAAGCCGTTGCCACGAGCGGCGTAAGTTGCTTCTCTGCCTTATTAAAGCTTTAATGTGTGGTGGTAGCGGTTTGGAAGTGTAAAGTGTTCTAATTTTTGGTATGCTAGCTTCCTTGGCTGCTGTCAGCACTCTGTTGAAATCTACAATCATATTGTCAATTTGGCTAATATCTCTTATATCATTAAGTGACATTTCAATAAGATTATCTCTAATATATGTTGCAAAACTAGTCCAGTTTGCTCTGGCAATGTTAAATCTAAAAGTCCCAGTGTTAATCGGCCGTTTGTTCAAAACAACTTGAACAGGCATGTGATCGGAACTTAGATCGTTTAAAACACGGGCTTGCGACAATAGATTTCCACAGTTGGAAAGAAAAACATCTAATGTGGATCCTTTACTATTTCTGCTCGCCGGGACAAAAGAGTGGCTAGCAGGGAAGGACATATGAATATTGTAGGAGGCCATTTTTTCTTGCAAGATATTGTCCCAGCAGTTAGTTCGACTGCAACCCCAGTCTCGATGCCTGCAATTAATGTCTCCTCCTAGGATGTAAGTTTCGTTTGTATTTGTTAGTTTGCGAATGTCATCAGTAAACTGCTGCCTTGTTGTGGTATCAGATCGTCCGCCTGGAAAGTAACACGAAAATAAATTTGTTGGAACACTAATTCCTGAAAGTTGTACTCCAATGACTTCAAGGACAGATGTTTTTGGGAGGGGTAGTAGGGTGTGGCGTAGATTCTTTTTTATTAATAAAGCTACCCCTCCCCCCCTTCTATTAGTTTTATCACGTCTATAGCAATTATAAATAGGATTTTTAAGTGATATAGTTGAGTTTAACCAAGTTTCTGGAACAAGGCAAATGTTAACGTTTTCTTCGGCTAGGAAACTAAACAGTACTTTTTTTTTATTTCTAATGCCTCTGGCATTCCACGTAACTATATTGATTTTATCTATCACTACGTTAGGAATTGACAAGCTAAGGAAGTAATGACTTCAAATTGGTCAGCTTTAGATTTAAAATTTTTTAAATTTTTGATTAACTCAATTGTAAGATTTTTTATTTCCTCCATGGAAAAAATATCATAGTTTGTCGACATAGGTCTGGAAGAATGAGCCCATTGAGGCTGCTCCCTCTGTTGAGGATGGTTTGAGAGTCTTGGAAAAGCCTCAAGGTTGTATGGCGGAGGAGCTCCTCTAGTATGCCCTCTAGGTTGGTTATTTTTGCGGTTTGTCTGAGAACGTGCTTTGATGTTAATATAGCTTTGCCTGCTAGGGCATTCAGGAGAGGAAGCTTTGTGCGCCTCTGTGCAGTTGGCACACTTAATAGTCGTCTGTAGGCAATCGGCGGTTTTGTGGTTACCTGCACAGTTAGAACAGTAAGTTTTGACGCCACACTTGCTGGAGCCATGAACAAACATTTGGCAGTTATAGCATTGCGTTATCTTGTTGGAGTTTTGCTTTTGGTAGTCCCATTTAACTTTCGCGTACTCGATGACTGAAAAGTTCTTCTTAAGATTGCTTAGCGTAGTACTTTTATTTTTAAAGTATACCACATATAAAATGAAGTCACTGTTATTAAGTCGTTTCTTTTCGACCAATTTGACGTCTATACAATGAAGGCCCATGTGGATGAGATTTGCTTTAATGCAGCTGGCTCCACCTTATCTAACCCCGTGAGGAGAGCTTTTAAGGTTTAAGGTTTTTCGGTTTTGGACGCTTAGGTGAAAAATTCATGTTTGTGTTCTAATTAGGCACATACAGTCACATAGTTTGCTTTGTGGGTGCAGAAAAGTTTAATTCCAATTGAGATTTTTCGAATTGAATATTCGGTAATTTTCAAAGATTTGCAAATTGCATGTAGGGACTCCATAGAGCACTTAAGGATTGTGATTGGTGGGATATACTCCTTTGTTGTCGACTGTTCAATAATGCGCTCAACGGCACTATCACATCAGAAACAGAATCGTTTTCTTCGTCTTGTACAGTTTGTAACGGTGAGAAGTAATTTCGGTTGGCACTGGGGCTCTGACCAGTGTCTATTTGTGTTTTCTTTTTCTTCACTCGCGACATAACGCTGGCGGCCACCTGTCGCTTTATCTTGATTTTGATCTATAACTGTTAAACTGATAAGGGTTTTGCTAAGTTTCGATGCGGTGCGCTTTTACGTGCGTAGACTTGAAGCTCTCACACAAGACTGATGATCAGTATTTATATGAATGCGTTAAAATCTGTATTGTGCTTGCGATGACAACATTGTTTGCTAGTGTCATCGAACAAAAGTAAGAAAGAGTATGCATAGGAAGAACATGCAAAACTAAAAATTTGGGCAGAACAGGTCAGCATGAACCCAGCGCGGTGAATGTGTACTTTGTTTTTATACATTGATACCAAAGGTATCATAGTATATTTGGTTTGTGCAATATCTGTCATGGTGTCTGTCCGTCCGTCTGTCCGTATGAACGCAACTTTTTTCGACACCCTTCAAGCTAGAGCCTTGCAACTTTGCAAATATCTTGGTTAATGTCTTCGTCAGACAAAGTGTTAAATTTAGGGTTCTACAACCTCAGGGGGCCTGAAAAATCAATATCAAGTCGATACAGCTCGATGTGCAAATCGATAACACACATATATATCCCACATTTGAGCAGCTAGAGTCACCAAATTTGGGGGCAAGATAGCTGGTGACATTCCTCAAAAAACTGCATAAAAATTGTGGATGCCACGCCCCCAACCGAAATGCATGTACCTTCGCCAGTTTTTAAGATAGAGTCACCAAATTTGGTTTGCATATTGTTTGTTTTACAGTAATGTGATACAGTAATAGATTTGGATGCCACGCCCACTAATACCGCCCACCTCTATATCTTTCTCAGTTTTTGCGCTAGAGTCTCCAAACTTGGTAGGAGGATAGAAGGTGCCATCCGCCACAGATATGCATCACAAACTTGGTTGTCACGCCTACGCCTTCTGCCTAATATTTATACCCCCATATAAACCTATTTGCACACAGAATCCTTAACACAGCTATGTAAACTGGTATCAAAGTATATCGCAGTCGGTTGCGTCCGACTGCAACGTTTTTACTTTTTTTGTTGGTCTAGTTGGTTATACCTTTCTGAAGTCACGTTCACCCCCCCAAAGATAATTACACAATTGCCCGAAAATTAAAAATATAAAAGCTCCCCATGCAACTGCCGAAATAAATGCAATTAAATATCAGTACTAAGCAAAGAATATTTAAGAGACTTTTAACAGTACAACGCACTCTCATCAGAAAAATACTTGTAAAGCTTGAAAATTCATTTGCTGTCTTAAAGCTTGCGACAAAGTGTGCTTTGTACAAAATGGAAGTCATTCTATTTCTGATATTGCTCGCGAGATAGTAAGCAACAGCACAGACTTGAGTCTTTGGATCCAGAGGCGTACCTGGAGGACGTAGCGCCCATGGCAGCGAAAAAATTGCGCCCCCCCCCCACTCCTCTTTTTTCTATAAAGTTATTAATTTGTTGTATTTAATCTTTATATATTTGTTCTTAATTCTTATGAATTTAAAAAAATTTTAATAGTAATTTAATAAGAAATTCTTCGTAATTTGTTTCAATATCATAATGCTAAAGAATGGAAATAAAATTTGCATTTTCAAGATTATATATTATTCCAGGATGCTGGTTTTCAATAATAACATAACACGTTTAAGGTAAGATTCAAATTATTTATTACAAGATCTTGCATCGTCGCATCGTTACAATAATATTTCTTTAACTAATTTGTGAGAACAATCAAAGCTTTCGTGAAAATTACAGTTGTACTTTTCTTGCTTTTTTTGACGCGAATTCATTAATAAGATCATTGAAATCAGTTTTTTCAGTTTCATCCCTTTCTACACTTAATAACGCCAAATCGCAAAATCTTTCTTGACCCATTGTAGTTCTTAAATAAGACAGTATAGGTTTTAACTTGCTGAAGGATCTCTCGCAGCTAGCAATGGAAACTGCTATTGTCAGTAGAATTTGAATTGCGACGCGAAGATTCGGGAACACGCTTTCATCTCCGAACTGAACAATAAATTCGAGGAGTGTTTCTGGACTTGAAATGATGTTTTTTCGGCTCGTGAGCAACATCCAGCAGTCAAGGATTTCTTCATAAAGTTCTTCCAAAATTAGTGATTATAGACATCATATAACAAATAAAAATATATTCTGCGATAAAAATGAATACTTACGGAAATGGTTGCTCCTTACACAATTTTTATCTTTATGTGACAATCAAACGATTCAACAATATTTCACTGTGTGGAGAAAAATAAGATGAAAAACACTCAGCGAAGGTTATGTTTACACCAGAAGTGCCGTGACGTAGGAAGTTGGTTGCATGCAAAGATTAGCGTGGAGGGGCGCGAGCGCGACGGAGAAAGCAGTATGTGCCAGCGAGAAAAAACATCGAGGTGGGAAGCGAAGGACCGCCCCTCTTCTGGACAGTATACGTTTCAGTTTTTCTCGCTGGCGAGCATACATAGTCGACTACCCTGACTTCTTGTATCTTTATTTAAAACTGAAGTTCAAAATCACGATTGAATACTCAAAGTTGAGGTGTCACTTTGCGCCCCCAATATAGTGGAGCCCATGGCACGTGCCCTGCTTGCCATACCCTAGTTACGCCTCTTTTTGGATCAGATCGTGATGTATATGTATGTGAGTCACACAGTCTGTCTGAGCTCACTTTATATGTATGTGTGCATCGCCGGCCTCACTTCTTGAAAAAAAAAACAAGTAAAAACGTTGCAGTCGGACGCAACCGACTGCGATATACTTTGATACCAGTTCACATAGCTGTGTTAAGGATTCTGAGTGCAAATAGTAATATTTGAGGGTTTTGGGTATAAAATTGGAGACTCTAGCTCAAAAACTGACAAAGATATAGAGGTGGGCGGTATAAGTGGGCGTGGCATCCAAAACATTGATGCAGATCTGTTACGGATGTCACTACCAATGTTCATACCAAATTTGGTGACTCTAGCTTAAAAACTGGCGAAGATACATGCCTTCCGGTTTTTTTTAGGGCGGTGGGGCATGTCCCGTTGTTTGGGGGCGTGGCATCCAATGTTTTGATGCATAACTTTGTCAGATGTCAGTATCTACCTTCATGTCAATTTTGGTGGCTATAGCTTCAAAACTGTAGAAGATACAGGCATTTTTGTTTATAATTGGAGGGGGCTGGGGGCGAAATAGGTTGGCGTGGTATCCAAACTTTTAATGCAGTTTTTTGAGGAATGTTACCAGCTATCTTGCCTTAAAATTTGGTGACTCTAGCTGCTAAAATGTGGGATATATTTGTGTTTTATCGATTTGCACATCGATGTGTATCGACTTGTTATCGATTTCTCGGGCCCCCTGAGGTCGTAGAGCCCTACATTATCAACAAGAATAGCAAAGCACTTAAAGATCTTCACATTAATTTTCTGAATACTCTTTCAGAATTTATATTCATGCGTGAACATCTGCATGGTGATTGCGATGACAACATTCATTGCTAGTGGCATCGACCGAAGAAAGAAAGAGTATAAAGAAAATGCAAAACTGAAATTTGGACAAAGTTAAGCCAGCAAGAGCCCAGCGCGGTGCATGTGTACTTTGTTGTTTTTATTTTTTTTTCAAGAAGTGAGGCTGGCGATGCACTCATACATATAAACAGAGCTCACACTGACTGTGTGCTTTCTCACATACATATACATCACGATCTGATGCAAAGACTCAAGTCTGTGCTGTTGCTTACTATCTCGCGAGCAATATCAGAAATAGAATGACTTGCATTTTGTACAAGGCACACTTTGTCAGCAAGCTTTGAGACAGCAAATGAATTTTCAAACGGTACAAAAATTCTTCGACTGTCATCCCTATGGAGGTTCCATCGAAATAAATACCCCATTTGGACAGAACAGGTCAGCATGAACCCAGCGCGGTGAATGTGTACTTTGTTTTTATACATTGATACCAAAGGTATCATAGTATATTGGGTTTGTGCAATATCCGTCATGGTGTCTGTCCGTCCGTCTGTCCGTATGAACGCAACTTTTTTCGACACCCTTCAAGCTAGAGCCTTGCAACTTTGCAAATATCTTGGTTAATGTATTTGTCAGACAAAGTGTTAAATTTAGGGTTCTACAACCTCAGGGGGCCTGAAAAATCGATAACAAGTCGATACACCTCGATGTGCGAATCGATAAAACACAAATATATCCCACATTTTAGCAGCTAAAGTCACCAAATTTGAGGGCAACATAGCCGATGACATTCCCCAAAAAACTGCATCAAAAGTTTGGATGCCACGCCCACCTATTCCGCCTCCACCCCCCCTTAAATTATGAACAAAAATGGCTTTATGATCTACAGTTTTAAAACTATAGCCACCAAAATTTACATGAAGGTAGAAGCTGACATCTGACAAAGTTATGCATCAAAACATTGGATGCCACGCCCCCAAACAACGGGAAATGCCCAACCGCCCTAAAAAAAAACCGGAAGGCATGTATCTTCGCCAGTTTTGAAGCTAGAGTCACTAAATTTGGTATGAACATTGGTAATGACATCCGTAACAGGTGTGCATACAAATTTTTAATGTCTTTGTCGGTTTTTGCGCTAGAGTCTCCAAACTTGGTAGGGGGATAGAAAGTGCCATTCGCCACAGATAAATGTCATGCCTACCCTTTCTGCCTGATTTTTATACCCGAAACCCTCATATATTACTATTTGCACTCAGAATCCTTAACACTGCTATGTAAACTGGTATCAAAGTAAATCGCAGTCGGTTGCGTCCGACTGCGACGTTTTTACTTGTTTTTTTTTTTTTAAGAAGTGAGGCCGGCGATGCACACATACATATAAACTGAGCTCACACAGCTGTGCGAGCTTCCTACATATATATGAATCGCTATGAGATCCAGTAAATGTGTGCTCACACTGACTGTGTGCTTTCTCACATACATATACATTACAATCAGATCCAGTAAATGTGTGGTCACACAGACTGTGTGTACTGTCTCACACACACACGCATACATATAAACTGCGATCGCATACAGCGAGTAAAGTATGAAAGTGTGCTTGCTCACATACGCTCCCATACTTACCAGCTGCGATCAGATCCAAAGCTCGTGCTCTGGATCTGATGTCAATAATGAACTTTCGAGGCCTTTTGAAGTCTCTATAATATTCTTTGCTTAGTGATAGCAGCCTACAACTAAAAGGGATCAGCTGACACCACCAACACCAACCAACATCTCGCTCTCTCAAACTGCCGCTCCCGCAATGTCGTTTCTGCTTCTATTCCTAGTGCGGAATTAAAGTCGTTACCAGAGCAACCACCGCGTGAGGAGTTGCCTAAAATACGGAAATATGTGGCCGAGAAATAGTTAAAGAAGTCAAAGGTCGAAACCTTTATATAACGTGCTAGGTGTAGACTTGTTTTTATACCCTTAACCCATAAAATGAGTAAATATGGGTATAATGGTTTTGTGCAAATGTATGTTACAGACAGAAGGAAGCATTTCTGACCCCATAAAGTATATATATTTGTAGTGTATTTATATTAATAAATCTGCACGCTGTTTTATATCTGCGTCTTGTCCACTTTATTCCATTTTAATCTGTGTGACCGTCTTACATATTCAAATAATACCAAAAACCCAAAACTAAAATACTAATATCCAACACGCCCCTCCTTAGGTTTGTGTTGTTTACAATATAAACTTTACAATGTATTATAAATATGTACATATGTTCTTCGATTACAATTGATTTGTTCTTAAGATTTTTAACCTTTTAAACGTATGTATTGTTCGTGTTGTATAAAATTATACATAATTCTGGTTACATACTTGTTTCTTGTACAACTTATACATATTTGATTTTCATTAATTCTTTACCTAACGTTCAATTTTCATTATTTGTTAACATTCTTTACAACTCTCTTGACAACTCTCCCTCCTTCACGTGGTCTCAAATCCCTTCTGATTGGAGATGATGTTTGCTGTGGTTGTACATTGATGTCATCTTGATTAGAGATCTGGTTTTCATTTTCAGTAACATTATTTTCAATATCAATATTTTCATTTGCATCTTTGGATAAACTGACTTCATCATTGTTTTCCATATTTTCATTTCTTATTTGATCTAAATGTCTTTTAATTTCACGATTATTATGAGCTAAAACACAACAATATACACGAGGGCCTAATTGCTTACTTATAGTTGCTTGAGTCCAACTTTGCTTATTAAGATTTTTGTAATCTCTAACCATTACCTTCTGACCCTTTGAAAAAGTTATGTTTCTTTTGCCCTTATAATCTGATATACTTCTGTCTTGCTTATTTAATATTTGTTCAGATATCATTGGTGGTTTTAAAATTGTAAACCTAGTTTTTAATGATCTACCAAAAAATAATTTCGCTCGTGATTCTCCTGTCGTGCAATGTATAGTGTTCCTATAATCAATTAAAAATCTGTTTAAAATGGTGTCAAATTCACATTTTTCGTCTTGTTTTAAACTTGCATAAATAGATTTTTTTATTGTTTTAACAAAGTTTTCTGCCTGCCCATTCGTTGATGGTTGTCCTGGTGCAGTTAATGTATGTTTAATATGATTGTTCTTTAGAAATATTTTGAATTCTGCAGACGTAAATTGTCTTCCGTTATCGCTTACTAACGTATTTATTAAACCATATCGACAAAATACTTCTCTTAATTTGTTTATAGTAAACGCTGTCGTTATTTCTTTTGTTTTGTATACTTCTACCCATTTTGAAAAAGAATCTATGATAACGAACAAATAAAAATTTCTTATTGGTCCTGCAAAATCGATATGAACTCTACTCCAAACTGTGTCAGTTGATTTCCATGGAATGAGTAAACTTTTCTCTGGACTTGGTTGCAATTCTTGACAAGGAATGCAATTTCTAATCATTCTCTCAATTCCTAAGCCAAGGCCAGGCCACCAGATGTATGATCTTGCTAATATTTTAGTTTTAACTATACCTAAATGTGATTTGTGAAATTCTTCAAGTATTTGTTTTCTGAGTTTCGTCGGAATAACTACACGGTAACCCCATAGAATACAGTCATATTCTACTGTCAATTCATTTGACTTGCTTATATAAGCTGAAAATTCTTTTGACTTTAATTTTGAAATTGTACCATTTTTAATAGCATCACTGACTTTTGCTAAAATAGAATCTCTCCTTGTTTCACGAGCTATGTCTCTAAAACTTATTTTAAACATATTATTCGATTGTATGAAATTCACATAATTAAATTCCTCTACGTCTTTGGCATGATTACATTGTGGCATTCTTGAAAGACCATCGGCAATATTTAATGTTTCTTTAACATGTTCTACTGTATATTCAAAACCTGACAATATAACTGCCCATCTCTGAATACGTGCTGAAGCCATCAAAGGTAATCCTTTTGTTTCCCCGAATATACCTAGCAAAGGTTTATGATCAGTGCGTAGTATGAATTTATTCCCCAGTAAATACTGTCTTAGCTTTGTAACACAAAATATTATAGCTAACGCTTCCTTCTCTAACGTACTATAATTATTTTCGCTTTTCGATAATGATCTTGAAACATACGCTATTGGTTTTAGTTCTTTGTCGATCCTATGTGATAATATGCCTGAAACCGCACTGCTGCTAGCATCTGTTGTTAATACTATTGGTAACTTTGGGTTATAATGAACTAACAACTTATCTGATGTGATTTCACTTTTAATACGCTCATACGATTTCTGACAATTTGAATTCCAAACAAATTTTATGTCTTTCCGTAATAATTCATATAACGGATTCATAATTTGTGCAAAGTTATGTATGAATTTGGAATAATAATTTACCATACCTATAAATGCTCTTAATTCTGAAACGTTATTTGGACTTGGTGCTAATAACACACTTGATATTCTATCATTATTTTTGCTTAAACCATGTTTATCTATAGTAAATCCTAAGTTACAAATTTTTGATTTAAAGAATTCGCATTTGCTCCTATTGACTTTTAATCCAGCTGATTTTAGCTTATTCAAAACTGCCTTTAAATTGAATATGTGTTCTTGAAGATTTTTCCCTGTGATGGTTATATCATCCTGATATACCACAACATTTTGAATTCCCTGAAATAAACTTTCCATGGTTTTCTGAAAAATAGCTGCCGCTGATTTAATTCCAAAAGGTAATCTTTTAACTTTCAATAATCCTATGTGTGTGCTCCATGTGCACAGCAATTGAGATTTCTCATCTAACAATAACTGATTGTATGCATTAGTCAAATCAAGTTTTGTAAACAGCTCTCCTCCTGTAAGTGCTGCAAAAATGTCTTCAATCCTGGGTAACGGATACTTGACATCTATTAATGATTTGTTTAGTGTGACTTTATAATCTCCGCAAATACGAATGTCACCATTTGGTTTTAATATCGGGACTAAAGGCGTTCCCTATTCAGAATTATCGACATGTTCTAATACTTCTTCTTGTACTAGACTTCGTAATTTTTCTTCTACCTTTTCTTTCCATGCTAATGGTAAAGGTCTTGGTTTAAAAAATATCGGAACAGAGTTATTTTCAAGTAATAATGAAACTTTACTAATATTATACAATCCCAATTTAGGTTGAAATACTTCTGCAAACTCTTGTTTTATCTGATCAGTGATAAGTGAATGCTGCTCTTTTAAATGATTAACTTGCATTAACTCAAAATTAAATGCTCTCAAAAACGTCCTGCCAAGCAAAGGTGGACTGTTAGTTTTAGCAACAACAACAATTATTTGTTTTGAAACACCTCGATATTCAATTGTTGAATCGTACTCACCAAGTACGTTAATTTCATCTCCATTGTAACTTACATATGGGACTTGACATTTTCTAATTGGTTGTTTGTTTGATAAACTTTCATAAAATGAAGTTGAAACCAATGTGCATGGTGCTCCGGTATCGCAAACTATACTCGTCGAACATCCATCAATTACAACATTTAGCAAATAAACTCCACCAGAAGAAGATTTTGAAGCCACGCTGTAAATGGAAAAATCAAAACAATTACTCTTTGAAATGTAACTATCATCTGAATTTGATACATAATTTACTGTTCTCTGCGATTTTGATCTGCATATTGATGCTATGTGTCCAATTTTCCCACATGAATGACAAGTGCACTCTTTAAATTTGCAATCATCTGATTTGTGATTTTTCCAACCGAAATTTTTATATTTGTGCTGCTTCTTCCCTTTGCCATTATCGTTATCATCATCGCTGCCAGCTGATTTCTTTCCAGTGCTTTTAAAACTGCGATTGCTGTTCTCGTTGTGTCTCTTTTCGTTTGCTCGCTTCCCGCCGATTCTTGTGCCTTTTATGAAATGTATGCCGTCTTCTGTTTTCTTCGTTGCCATTTTCGTTTCCATTATCATTGCCTTTTTTAATGCATTTGCCAATGACAATTTTTCATCTTCTTCGCAGATTCTCTCGAAGATCGTAGTTGGGAGACTCATGATGAACTGATTTAAAACAAACGCTTCTAAATGCTCTCCAAATTTACAATTCAATGCCAATTGTTTTACTCGTGCATACCATTCTGCTACCGTTTCAGCATCTGATTTGGCTGCGGTGTGAAATTTCTTGCGTTCACGAAATACAATTGTTGGTGGGGTGTAATGCGTTTTAAGAATCTCGCAAAGTTCCTTATAAATATTTGATACTGGAGAGTCAGGGCTACAAAGACTGTGTAATACACTGTACGGACCTGCTCCAATTGATCGTAGTAAAGTGGATTTCTTAGCATTCTCCTCCGTTATGTTAACTTCACAAAAGTGTATATCCAACTTTTCTTTCCAAATGCAAAATGTTTCACTATTTGGTGCAAACTCTGCTATGTTGAACATTTGATAAAAATTTGGTGAATTTACTTCAGGTGTCGACATGTTGGTGTGTGTATATATGTATTACATATATTCTAACCTCTTTGGTAAAGCAAAATTTGCAGTGACATGTGACATTAAGATATTTGTCTTTCTTTTACAATCTGCATTTGCAGCTGCGCTCCATATTGATGGGTTGAATTATTTGTTCTAGACCGTCGTTTTATACTCGTCGCCAATTTGTAGTGTATTTATATTAATAAATCTGCACGCTGTTTTATATCTGCGTCTTGTCCACTTTATTCCATTTTAATCTGTGTGACCGTCTTACGTATTCAAATAATACCAAAAACGCAAAACTAAAATACTAATACCCAACAATATTCTTGATCAGCATCAACAGCTGAGTCGATCTAGCCATGTCCGTCTGTCTGTCTGTCTGTATGAACGCGTGGATCTCAGAGACTATAAGAGCTAGAGACTTCAAATTTTAAACTTAAACTCTCCTATACCATGAAAGGATCAAGTTTGCTTCAAATTTTCGATAACATTTCTGGTTTCCGATATACACATGTGATCAATAACAAAAAAAGTAAGAATTTGAAAATTGTGAAAACATTTAAAAAAATTTATCAAAATTGGTTAACAAACACCGGAGATATCGTGGTTTGAAGTTTGGTCGAATTGGTCACTGATTAAATACACACAAGTAACTGTAAGTATTACGTATCGGGTTAAGGGTATTTCCCAGTTGGGATTTCTCAACTAGAGCCTTCTAACTTGTTTTTATACTTTGATACCAAAGGTATCATAGTATATTGGGTTTGTGCAATGTCCGTCATGGTGTCCGTCCGTCTGTCCGTCTGTCCGTATGAACGCAACTTTTTTCGACACCCTTTAAGCTAGAGCCTTGCAACTTTGCAAATATCTTGGTACATGTCTTCGTCAGACAAAGTGTTAAATTTGGGGCTCTACGACCTCAGGGGGCCTGGGAAATCGATAACAAGTCGATACACCTCGATGTGCGAATCGATAAAACACAAATATATCCCACATTTTAGCAGCTAGAGTCACCAAATTTGGGGGCAAGATAGCTGATGGCATTCCCCAAAAAATTGCATTAAAAGTTTGGATGCCACGCCCACCTATTCCGCCCCCACCCCCCTTAAATTATAAACAAAAATGCCTGTATCTTCCACAGTTTTGAAGCTATAGCCACCAAAATTGACATGAAGGTAGATACTGACATCTGACAAAGTTATGCATCAAAACATTGGATGCCACGCCCCCAAACAACGGGATATGCCCCACCGCCCTAATAAAAACCGGAATGCATGTATCTTTGCCAGTTTTTAAGCTAGAGTCACCAAATTTGGTATGAACATTGTTAGTGACATCCGTAACAGATCTGCATCAATGTTTTGGATGCCACGCCCACTTATACCGCCCACCTCTATATCTTTCTTAGTTTTTGGGCTAGAGTCACCAAATTTGGTATGAACATTGGTAGTGACATCCGTAACAGGTGTGCATACAAATTTTGGATGCCACGCCCACTTATACCGCCCACCTCTGTATCTTTGTCGGTTCTTGCGCTAGAGTCTCCAAACTTGGTAGGAGGATAGAAAGTGCCATCCGCCACAGATAAATGTCTTGCCTACCCCTTCTGCCTGATTTTTATACCCAAAGCCCTCATATATTACTATTTGCACTAGGAATCCTTAAAACAGCAATGTAAACTGGTATCAAAGTATATCGCAGTCGGTTGCGTCCGACTGCAACGTTTTTACTTGTTAGTATTGGCGTTCAATTATTAAAAATAGTTTGTAATTGGTGACGAGATGCAACAAAAGAATAGATGGTAAATCTGCAGAAGCAGGGCTGCAGCCCAAAAGTGCTTCAATTTTTTTTTTAAATGTTTTTTTATCACTAATATATGGTAGCCCATGGGATATTATGGTGGGGGACGCCCTGGTTCGACAGATTTACCAAACTTTCAAACGCCGTAGAAGCAGTGGCTCACGCCACTGCTAAGGCACTGTTTGCTATGTTCCGGAGCAGATCACTCAAACTCGCTGTTTCTAGTTCCGCCGAAATTATCCAGATAACACCACGCGTCTGTCGAACCAGGGCTGCAGCTTAAAATGCACTGAATTTTTATACTTTGATACCAAAGGTATCATAGTATATTGGGTTTGTGCAATGTCCGTCATGGTGTCTGTCCGTCTGTCCGTCCGTCCGTCCGTCCGTCCGTCTGTCCGTATGAACGCAACTTTTTTCGACACCCTAAAAGCTAGAGCCTTGCAACTTTGCAAATATCTTGGTGCATGTCTTCGTCAGACAAAGTGTTAAATGTAGGGCTCTACGACCTCAGGGGGCCCGAGAAATCGATAACAAGTCGATACACATCGATGTGCAAATCGATAAAACACAAATATATCCCACATTTTAGCAGCTAGAGTCACCAAATTTTAAGGCAAGATAGCTGGTAACATTCCTCAAAAAACTGCATTAAAAGTTTGGATGCCACGCCCACCTATTTCGCCCCAGCCCCCTCCAATTATAAACAAAAATGCCTGTATCTTCTACAGTTTTCAAGCTATAGCCACCAAAATTGACATGAAGGTAGATACTGACATCTGACAAAGTTATGCATCAAAACATTGGATGCCACGGCCCCAAACAACGGGATATGCCCCACCGCCCTAAAAAAAACCGGAAGGCATGTATCTTCGCCAGTTTTTAAGCTAGAGTCACCAAATTTGGTATGAACATTGGTAGTGACATCCGTAGCAGGTGTACATCAATGTTTTGGATGCCACGCCCACTTATTCCGCCCACCGCTATATCTCTCTCAGTTTTTGAGCTAGGCTCTTCAAATTTGGTATGAACATTGTTAGTGGCATCCGTAACAGATCTGCATCAATGTTTTGGATGCCACGCCCACTTATACCGCCCACCTCTATATCTTTGTCAGTTTTTGAGCTAGAGTCTCCAATTTTATACCCAAAACCCTCATATATTACTATTTGCACTCAGAATCCTTAACACAGCTATGTGAACTGGTATCAAAGTATATCGCAGTCGGTTGCGTCCGACTGCAACGTTTTTACTTGTTTTTCTAACGTTTTTTATCACTCAAGGAAGGTGTCAAATGCAAATATATGGTGGGGGACACCCTCGACCACCATAAAAAACACCATGAAAATTATAAAACTGAAAATCATAACTAAGACTGATATGAATCGAGAATGGACACACACACGCAACCCAAACACACACAACCCAAACACACCGAAAAACAATGGAATATTGCAAGAGGCATATCGCGCGAGATTATGTCGTTTTGAAAACGGCGAGTTTGTGTAATCTGCTCCGGAACATAGCAAACAGTGCCTTAGCAGTGGCGTGAGCCACTGCTTTAACGGCGTTTGAAAGTTTTTACGGCATTTTAAACTCGCCGTCGACGATCTTAAGTCGTTTTGTGTGTGTGTGTGTCGAGTGCCATGGCACTACTTACTCATCACCTCTACCGTAATATCTACAGTAATGTAATAAATATTTTTCTTTATGGCGTATTTTTTTTTATTTTTTTTATGGGGTTTTATGGCGTCCCCCACCATAATATCACATGGGCTACCATATATTGGTGATAAGAAACATTTAAAAACAAGTAAAAACGTTGCAGTCGGACGCAACCGACTGCGATATACTTTGATACCAGTTCACATAGCTGTGTTAAGAATTCTGAGAGCAAATAGTAATATATGAGGGTTTTGGGTATAAAATTGGACACTCTAGCGCAAAAACTGACAAAGATATAGAGGTGGGCGGTATAAGTGGGCGTGGCATCCAAAACATTGATGCAGATCTGTTACGGATTCCACTAACACTGTTCATACCAAATTTGAAGAGACTAGCTCGAAAACTGAGAGAGATATAGCGGTGGGCGGTATAAGTGGGCGTGGCATCTTAAACATTTATGTACACCTGTTACGGATGTCACTGCCAATATTCATACCAAATTTGGTGACTCTAGCTTAAAAACTGGCGCAGATACATGCCTTAAGGTTTTTTTTTAGGGCGGTGGGGTATGTCCCGTTGTTTGGGGCCGTGGCATCCAATGTTTTGATGCATAACTTTGTCAGATGTCAGCATCTATCTTCCTACCAAATTTGGTGGCTATAGCTTCAAAACTGTAGAAGATACAGGCATTTTTGTTTATAATTGGAGAGGGGCTGGGGGCGGAATAGGTGGGCGTGGCATCCAAATTTTTGATGCAGTTTTTTTGGGGAATGTCACCAGCTATATTGCCATAAAATTTGGTGACTCTAGTTGCTAAAATGTGGGATATATTTGTGTTTTATCGATTTGCACATCGATGTGTATCGACTTGTTATCGATTTCTCAGGCCCCCTGAGGTCGTAGAGCCCCAAATTTAACACTTTGTCTGACGAAGACATGTACCAAGATATTTGCAAAGTTGCAAGGCTCTAGCTTTAAGGGTGTCGAAAAAAGCTGCGTTCATACGGACAGACGGACGGACGGACGGACAGACGGACAGACACCATGACGGGCATTGCACAAACCCAATATGATACCTTTGGTATCAAAGTATAAAAATGTGGAGCACTTTCGGGCTGCAGCCCTTCTTCTGCAGATTTACAGAATAGATAAACAAAAGAACATTAACGTAATATTTGCCATATCTCTGATTGATTTGATTTATTGCTTATTAATCCTAGTGCTACAAGTAGTGGTACTTATAAATTAGTGCACTAGTCACATCATAAAATTGCTGTTTAAGGTTACAAAAAAAAAAAATTAATATTCCTTTTTACTAAACATTTAAATAGAAATAATAATAACAAAATCTTAATCGTATTGCCTATCGGTATTATCTTATAAGCCTTAAATTAATGTTGCGTAAAAACTTCATATAAAAACAAGTAAAAACGTTGCAGTCGGACGCAACCGACTGCGATATACTTTGATACCAGTTCACATAGCTGTGTTAAGGATTCTGAGTGCAAATAGTAATATATGAGGGTTTTGGGTATAAAATTGGAGACTCTAGCTCAAAAACTGACAAAGATATAGAGGTGGGCGGTATAAGTGGGCGTGGCATCCAAAACATTGATGCAGATCTGTTACGGATGCCACTAACAATGTTCATACCAAATTTTAAGAGCCTAGCTCAAAAACTGAGAGAGATATAGCGGTGGGCGGAATAAGTGGGCGTGGCATCCAAAACATTGATGTACACCTGCTACGGATGTCACTACCAATGTTCATACCAAATTTGGTGACTCTAGCTTAAAAACTGGCGAAGATACATGCCTTCCGGTTTTTTTAGGGCGGTGGGGCATATCCCGTTGTTTGGGGGCGTGGCATCCAATGTTTTGATGCATAACTTTGTCAGATGTCAGTAGCTACCTTCATGCCAATTTTGGTGGCTATAGCTTCAAAACTGTAGAAGATACAGGCATTTTTGTTTATAATTGGAGAGGGGCTGGGGGCGAAATAGGTGGGCGTGGCATCCAAACTTTTAATGCAGTTTTTTGAGGAATGTTACCAGCTATCTTGCTATCAAATTTGGTGACTCTAGCTGCTAAAATGTGGGATATATTTGTGTTTTATCGATTTGCACATCGAGGTGTATCGACTTGTTATCGATTTCTCGGGCCCCCTGAGGTCGTAGAGCCCTACATTTAACACTTTGTCTGACGAAGGCATGTACCAAGATATTTGCAAAGTTTCAAGGCTCTAGCTTTAAGGGTGTCGAAAAAAGTTGCGTTCATACAGACGGACGGACGGACAGACGGACAGACGGACGGACACCATGACGGACATTGCACAAACCCAATATACTATGATACCTTTGGTATCAAAGTATAAAAACGTTTCTGTACTGTTGACAGACGAAACGTAAAAACTTAACATTGATTTGGTACGCTTGACAAATATATTTCTAATGCCCTGTCCTCACTAGGCCTCCATCTTACATCTTTGCATCTCAGGCAAAGATATGGAACATCTCCCATACAAATTGTATGGGTGCTAGAGGTGGGAGACGGTGCCGTCTTTGCAAGATGTGAGTACTTCTGGTGTTAACAGTACTCGATTTTGTAGACGATACTCTGTTATGTACGATTACTTATATAATCGGCAAAGTAACACCACTAATTCAATAAATACATACTTAAAATGGCAAACGGTAAGAAATTAAATTATAATTACATTTTTATTATTGAACAAAATGAATGATTGCATCTGTTCTAGGAGAAGATACAAGATATATGTGGAGCGAGGAAGCAACGCTGGTGTTGCTCAACCTTTGGGAGGAGAACATTACTGGTTTGCGAGGCACACGTAAAAACCAACATATATATATGGAGATGGCGGAGAAACTAAAAAAATTTGGGCCATCGTGCAAGGAAGTGAAAACCAAAATGGACAACTTGCAGCGGAAGTATAAGTACGTTGAGTTACATAGTTTTGTATTTTAACTTTTTAACAATTAATTCATAATTTGCTTATAGGACAGAGCTTGCCAAGGTTGGTCCATCTGGTGGGGCACCCTCAACTTGGGAGTATTTTGAATTGATGAGTGCCATATTAGGCAAATCCCATTCAGTAAACTTTAGAAACCAAATGAGGGAAAGTGACAGTGGGTTTGCCGAACCAGTGGCGCTCTTGGAGACAGAACATGAAGATGACACTCCCAAGAAGACTGGAAAAAAAACGCAAGCGCGACCAAACTAGTGAATTTCTAGAAATAGAAAGGGAAAAGTTGGAGCTGGAGAAGGAAAAAGTTAGGTTGTTTAAGCAAGAAAAAATATTGAAATTATATGAAGTTTGATTGTTTTAGTGTGTAGCTAAACTTTATTTATTTATATTAAACATTGTTATTAAAATATGTTGCCAGCACACTTCTAATATTTTTAGCAACTTCATTGGTGTTGCCAAGCTGTGAAGCATGATCAGGCTGATGTCGTTCATTCGGCACTTCTGTTTCCCAGTTTTTTGATATGTTGCTATTGTTTGTATTGAAAAAATTGTGCAAAATGCAGCAACAAATTATAATGTTTGTGTTGTTTTTTGGAGCATTTTCCAACCATATTCGACGAAATCGATCTTTAAGGTGTCCAAACGCATTCTCCACTACTCGTCGAACTGCGAGGTTGTAATTAAATGCGCGTTGCTCCTCTGAAGCCTCTAAAAAAAATGGGTACGGTTTCATGACCGATTTGTAAATTTAAAGGCCGAGTCTCCCAAAATGAAAACGGGTATGCTGACTCCACCTATTTGTTTAGAATTGTCTTCGAACAAACTTGATCCACTTATTTTCCTCTTTAATGATGATTGCTCAAATATTTGTGAATCGTGAACTCGACCAGGAACACCAACATTAATATATGTAAATCTGTAACTGTTGATTGTATTAATTTATCCGTTTAATTACTATGGATACTATGCAGCAACTTACCGATAATCGACCAGAGTAAACAAAACAGTTGAGTACCATCCTTTATAATTCCGGTAGTCAGTTGCGTGCTCTGCCGGCGGTTTGACTTCAATATGGCAACCGTCTGTAATTGGAGGGTACATTTAGATTATATATGAATTTTTTACTTTGCACGAAATTTACCCATTGCTCCAAAGCATTGTGGAAAACCCAGGTTTTCAAAACCCTTTACACAGTCCGCCACTTTTTCTTGTGTCAAGAAGTCCGGCGCCATGTATAAATCTGCCAACTTGGATATTACTTCTTGGCAGAATTCAATTAAAATTGAGCCAACAATCGTTTTGGATATACCGAACAGTCTTGCAACTGTTCGGTACTCGGCAGTTGATCCCAAAGTATATAGGGCAATGGCGATGCGCTTGTCAAGTGGTATTGACAACCGAAATGTTGTGTCCCTCTTTGCAAGCCCAGGCAATAGGGCTACCAACATTTTAAACACCCGCCTTTCACATCTAAAACTTTGTTTGAAGAATTCATCAGAGTTCTGCGGCACATCCTTCTCCCAAAAGCTTCCAAGTCGGTTCTATGTATATTATCAAACATAATTTTATAAAATGAAATGCTTCTTTTTGCAGTATGGGATATATAACGTACATATTTCCAGACGCCACGAACGTTCTGGGTGAAAATTTGTATCAAGCTTGTCGACCCACATAAATTTTGCATAAGTAGCGCCTCCAATTTTGCGTCGTTCTCCAAAACGGCATTTAACAATCCGTCCATTATTTTGCGTTTCACTTTTTTCACTAACTGTCACTTTGATGAAGATGAAGATGTAGAGCATGAGGACAGCTCTCCGTCTTGTTATCGATAATTGCTGTTACAGCTGATGCGAAGTGCTAGTGAGGAAACCGTATAAAAAAACTGTCGTAAAATTGTAAAGTTGTGATGAGTTGAAGTGTTGTAAAATTATTAAAAGAATCGAGTAAAAATACTTGGTATCGAGCCAAATCGAGACTTTTGTGTTAAAAATATGCGGTCACACCAAACAAACAACAAGTAAAAAGAGTAAGTAAGTAATATTATTTATTATTTTAATCAAATTTATTTTAGTGTCGGAACAGCAAATTATGAAAAGGAAACGGGAAGGTGAATCAAAGAGCTGGAGCGAAGATGAGATATCGCAAATGTTGACTTACATTCAGACGCACAGGAATTTTGAAGTAGGTATGCCCTCTGACTACCACAAATTAAACATGCCAAGAAAACAAATACTTACAGAAACCAACAGCTCAGTGGTTTTATAAAAAACTATTGAGCGAAACGCATATAGATGCCAAGTGGAATTTGGTAAGTGGCAAAATGCGATATTTAAAGATGCAGCTAGTCAAAGCCAATCAATGGCTTGGATCGACCGTTGCTGGAGTTGACGATGGAGACGGCGTGCAGACTGTGCAGGGTAAGTTTGCTGGTTGCAGACTTATGTGTTTAAAAATTAATAGCAATTTATAAATTTAGAAAAGCTAAAAAAAATGTGTCCACATTACGACCAACTGGCCGATATATTTAACAAAATAAAGGAAGTTGAAGTGGTTGTGCATGACACCATGGATGACTTCGAAGATTCCATATGTTCCTCTAGCGCAACAGCAACAGCTGGCAGTTGTGGAGCAAAAACTGGCTTTGGAGCTAGATAAGCACAATTGGATGAAGGAAATGGAGAGGAAGAAGTTGGAGCTGGAGGTCAAGAAGGTCGAACATGATTTTATTGTAAAACAAAAGGATTTGGAGAAACAGGAAAGGCTAGAAAAATTAGAGCTAGAACTTAAATATAAAAATAGTCAGTGAGGTTCATGTATCATTTATGAGACAAATATATTTGAGAACATTTACAAATCAAACAACAAGTTATTTATTGCATGCCTTTTTTGCTCAGGTGTTTCGCTTCTCAGAGCAGTTATGGTTGCATCTGCTTCACCACCGTTCATTGAATCATCGTCAGTAGCAGCGAAAGATGTGTCTCGCTCTTCTAGTAAAATGTTGTGCAAAATACAGCAAACAAGAATCCACTTTGAAAATTTTTTTTGGCTCTCACGGTCCCGTATGCGAATCCTCATTTCTTTTAAACTAGCAAATTTTTCTTTAAGCATACCGAAGCAATTTTCTATGCGTACGCAAAATTGGCGGTGTCTCTTATTAAATCTTGCCTGATCACTCGGTTCCGCTGCTGTCGCATTACTTCTATAGGAAGTGATTAAAAATTTAGATAGTGGGTAGGCTGAGTCTCCTGCAATCCATTCCTCTCCGCTAAAGTATTTGTCATGCTCCTTAAAAAGTTTTTAATTTTTATAAATTTTTGCATCATGGTAGCTACTAGGATTCCCAACTACTACATTGCGAATTCTTAGCTGGTAGTCGCAGACAACCTGTACTTTGATTGAGTACACATGCTTTCGCGAATAATACACCTCGTGGTTCGAAGAAGGCTGTTCAGCCAGCTTAATTTCGCTGCCATCGATGTACCCAATGCAGAATGGCATCTCGTTGATGGTTTTTGAAACAAGTCGCAGCTGAAAGCTGCATCAGGCCAGTAAATGTACTGCGACATCTTTCTCAAAAGAGCTCCAAATACTCTGTCTGTAACAATGAATAGAGAGCCACCAAGAGCTACTCCAAACAAAGTTGCTATTTTTCGTACTGATGCAGCTTCTCCAGAAGACCCCAAGCGAAAAAGTGCAATTGCAACCTGCATCTCAATATCCATTTGTGGCCGAAATACTGATGATTGAAAGCAAGGGTCGGCTCTGATCAGTTCGACGATACAAGCGAACTGAGACTTAGTCACTCGCAGCATCTGGAGAAAGCGACCATTATTAAAAAACGGCAGCACATTGCTTCGCCAGTTTGGTGATTTTGGCACAGAGAAGTTGATTCCTCGCCGACAGTTTGCAATTGCAGTGAGGTCCTCCATAAGCTCGTCCATCACTTCATCGGCTGCATCATTGTCCGTACCTAAAATTGTGTGCATTCATATTTTATCATCTTCAACTGATTTGTACACCTACCATCAATGCATTCCATTTCAAAAAGTGCCAAGTCTATTTTGCGCTTTATCAAAGCTTGTCGCTCACTTTGTGTATTTACTTTGTCACGAATAAAATTTTGGCAACTGTCACTTGTCAAAACAGCTGTTTTAACACAACAATTACGACAGGGTTGCTCACTAGCTTGCGTGTAGTAAATTTTCGATTTACAATTTTACGATAGCTTGTGAATTATACGATTATAATTACTCTGGGCAATGTGCATTTACGTTACGGTTGTCTCTTTTTGTCAAGCGTACTAGGCTTTAATCTTAAAATATGTTGCTGTAAGTATGATTTAAGCTTAGATCGAAAAACTGATGTGCTTCTTACGGTCTTAATTTCAAAAGGCAGCTGATTCCAAAGTCGAGCACCCCATACAAAGAAGTGCCTGTCGGAGGATGCAAGTTTAGTTCTTGGACAAACAACATTACAGGTCCTTAATGATACCGCAAATCGTAATTTGTTATATAAATAGTCAGGCGTTCATGTGTATAATTTTGCTGAAGCAGATTTAGAGTCTTGTACTTCGTCTAGTTTCTTAAGTCTAATTCAAAAATACGATTAGCAAAACATGAAACATGAACATACCTATTAAGTCCAAACGCGTAACGTGCTATACTATTAAAGGCTACTTTTAGCTTATGTTGACTAGCAATATCACGGTTTGCAAATATTTCTATGGCATACAAAAGTATGGGGGTAATGAGAGTTTTAGCGATGGTTTTTCTTGTTTTAACCGGCAGCCAGGGCTGTGTAAGCGCAAGCTGCCGAAGAACTCCATAGGTCTTCCCCACGGCCTTATTGACCTGGTCTTTCCATGTCAGTGTATTATTAAAAGTTATTCCTAAGTTGTCAGCCTTATCCACATACTTTTTTTCTACATTATCAACGCACAGTTTACTTAAGTTGCTAACATTTAGTTTTTTCTTATAAATAACAATACATTTACACTTAGAGGGGTTCAAACAAAGACCGTTGTTACTTGCCCATCGACATACACTTAACAGATCATTATTACAAAACATGACACACTGGTTTATCTGACTTACAGGATGACTCACATATAATTGGACATCATCAGCGTACATATGAGCTTCACACATAGACAAAACATTTGGTAGATCATTAACATAGATTGCAAAGAGAACAGGGCCAAGAATTGATCCCTGCGGAACACCACGGGTTGTTGCTATGAGGTCGGAGGTGGAGTCTTGTACAACGACGGCCTGTCTTCTATTGTACAAATATGAGGACATAAGCTTAACTGCCGTGGTGAAAAAGTTGTAAAGTTTGCTTAACTTTAGTCAGCTTAGCTTTACTAAAGTCAAGAAGCGTTAAGAAAGTAACTTCGCTCTTATCCATATGGCTTCTAATGTCCTCAACAATGTTAAAAAAGGCAGTTGTACTGCTTTTCTTTTTCCTAAACCCGGACTGCTTGTTGCTAAGAAAGTTATTGGTGTCCATGAATGTCGAGATTTGTGTTGTCAATAATTTTTCAAGGTAGGTTAGGTTAGGTTAGGTTAGAGCGGTTACCAAGGAGGGATACCCCCCTTAGCGCACTTAGGCCGCATTCGGCCCATTGTGATGCCGCGAAGGCTCTGAGACCCCTCTATTACTCTTGGTATGAATCCGCCTCAAGAGTCCATCCTGCGGCTTGGATGAACCTTGCTACATCTTTGGGTCTTTTGCTCGCGAGTTCTGATAGATTATCGAAGAAAAAGTCACCAAGGATTCTTCGCCTAGTTTTACATAGGGCTGGGCATGTGCCAAGAAGGTGAAGAACTGTTTCTTCTTCCTCCTCATCCCGACAACTTCTGCATAAGTCGCTGTGTGGGACCAGTAGTCTGGCCGCATGTGCCCCCACAAGCCAATGCCCGGCCATCACTCTGGTGACAGTTGAGCACTTTTTTCGGCTTAGAAGGCAAAGCTCATTTGATCTATTTCGGCATCTAGTTGGCCAGGTCTGATGAGCAATGCGTGAGTTGTGGTTGGAGACCTGCCATACTTTGTTGGCTTCTGTCTCGAAGAAGTCTCTTAATTTGAGTTTACAAGATGCCATAGGTATACCAATGCCCTCTTTGTCTGGAAGAAGTTCCATGGTAGTTCCTAATCTGGCCAGTTGATCCGCGATGCAGTTACCTTCTATATCCCTATATCCTGGGACCCATATCAGGCATATGTTAAACTGCTTTGCCATCTCGCATAGAGATTTGCTGCAGTTATGAACAGCCTTAGAGTTCGATGTGTTTGACTCCAGCGATCTAATTGCTGCCTGGCTGTCTGTGAAGATGTAGATTTCACTGGCATTGCACATATGTGGAATGCAATTTAGCGACTCCTGAATTGCTAGTACTTCAGCCTGGAAGACGCTGCAGTGATCAGGAAGTCTGAAAGCCTTGCGTAGGTCAAATCTGGCGCAGAAGATGCCGCCTCCTACTTTGCTGTCCAACTTAGAGCCGTCTGTGAAGATTTCTACGACTTCCGCAGGTCTTGCGGGCAAGCCCTCTTCCCAGTTCTCTCTCGTTGGGATTAGGGTGCTAACGGGAGTGTCTAAATACACCTGTGGGTTCTGATAGTCTGTGTTATCTGGTATGAGTGGATTGTCTTCCAAGATTATTGAATGTTCAAAACCCTGGCCTATCCACTGTTTGGCTTCTCTCATTCGAAGCGCTGACATATTTGCTATTTTCCGACCCATCATATTGACAGGTAGGAGATGCAGAATGGCATCGAGAGCGTTACCCGGGGTCGTACGTAAGGCTCCTGTAATGCAGAGTGCAGCAGTACGCTGCACCCTTCCTAGTTTTTTGGTGACTGTTACTTTGTCAAGTGCCGGCCACCAGACAGACACTCCATACAACAGTATCGGTCTGACTACCGCAGTGTAGAGCCAATGGACGATTTGTGGATTCACGCCCCATTTAAGTCCGATTGACTTCCTACTGGCGTATAGGGCAACATTTGCCTTTTTTATACGCTCCTCAGTATTGAGGTTCCAGTCCAATTTCTTGTCTAGAATTAGACCTAGGTATTTAGCTGAGTCACTAAAGGACAATTCAACCCCATTGAGGGTCGGAGGTTGAAGAGACGGAATTTCGTATTTCCTCGTAAACAAGACCAGTTCCGCAGGGTTGATTCCTAACCCAGATCTTTCCGCCCAGCTGGAAAGCCTCGCAAGAGATTCCGTCATACGGTCACATAGCGTCTGCGGGAATTTGCCTGAAAAGGCGATAGCAACATCATCTGCATAAGCTACCACTTTGCACCCTCCCCCATCCATGGATCGCAGCAGTTGGTTGACTGCTACGTTCCATAGGAGAGGCGACAGGACTCCGCCTTGTGGGGTTCCACGATGGACGGACTTGGTGACAGTCGCTGCCCCCAGTGTGGCCTTTACGATCCTGCATTGTAGCATCTGATCGATCAGGTGCACTGTCAGGGAGTCGACCCCCAAATCCGTCAGCGAGTCAGTAATAGTCTTAGGAGTGACGTTGTTGAAAGCTCCCTCTATATCTAGGAAGGCTACTAGCGTGTAGTTCTTCCTATGTAGAGACTTTTCGATGTATGCAGTAAGCGCATGCAATGCAGTCTCGGTAGACTTGCCTTTAGAGTAGGCATGCTGAACAGGTGAAAGAAGCGATATGGGGATAGTACTTCTCAGATGGAGACAGAGCAGCCTCTCCATCGTTTTCAAGAGAAAAGACGAGAGACTGATAGGTCGAAAATCTTTGGCTGTTGTGTGTGAGGGTTTTCCGGCTTTTGGAATGAATACAACTTTCGATTCCAGCCATAGCCCTGGGATTGTACCACTTTTGAAAATCTTGGAGAAAATGTCTTTTAGCCAGCTGATGGCCGTTTTCCCCGCGGATTGTAATTGAGCAGGAATGATATTATCCGTCCCAGGCGATTTGTAGGGTTTGAAGCTCTTGATTGCCCAGTGGATATTCCTATCGCTGAGCAGTAGCAAGAGCTTCTGTGTCTCCCCGCTAAAGTGCAGATCACAAGGTCTTGGTGATCTGCTTCCCCCCGGAAAATGTGTGTCCAGGAGTAGGGTTAGTGATTCTTCACTGGATGATGTCCACGCACCGTTTGCGTTCTTAATGAACCCTAGAGTCTGAGGAGTTTTGCTTAGCAACTTCCTTAGTCTGGCTGCTTCGGAAGTGCTTTCTATCTCCAAACAGAAGGTTTTCCAAGAGGTCCGCTTTGCTTTGCGAAGCCCCTTTTTGAAAACGGAGAGCCCTATCTTATAGTCAGCCCATGATTGTTCATCATTTTTAGCCTTGGCTTTATTAAAGAGTTTCCTAGCTGCTGCCCTCAACTCTCCAATTTGAGCAGTCCACCAAGGGGGTTTCTTTTTCCTTTTTGGTCTGCTAACGGGGCAAGATTCATTAAGGGCGTTTTCACACGCTGTGTTGAATACTTCTATGAGCCGAGTTGCATACTCGGCGGTGTCTGGCCCTTCAGGCGGAGTTTCAGGGAGCTGTCTTTGCAGTGAAACAGTAAAGGTCTTCCAATCAGTTCTTCTTAAGTTTCTGAACTGGGACTACGGATCTGTAGTATGGTTTCAATATACCTATGATCTGAGAAGGAGTGCTCATCTAGCACCCTCCAAGAGAGAATTTGATCCCATAAAGAGGCAGAGACTAGAGTGAGATATAGAACTTCCCTGCGGTTTTTAACAATAAAGGTCGGGTCCCGACCATTATTACACAAAAGCATATTTGTATTTAGAAAGTAGTCAAAAATCAACTCACCCCTTGCATTTGTATCAGTGCTTCCCCACTGATGATGATGGGCATTTGCATCGCAACCCACTATTAGCCGGAGGTCTCCCAGCTCGCAGTCAGCAATTAGCTGGCGTAGCAGTGGATGCGGAGGATCACCCTGATGGTCGTGGGCGAAGTAGCTAGAGACTAGCCGGATTTTTTCCTTCTCCAGCTCCAGGCATGCTGCAGTGTTGTCTAGGTCACTGTATTTTGGGAGCAAAAATATTTATTTGGACGTAGACGTACTAACGAACAGTACCATCAAGTGGCCCAACGATACCAAGCACCGGCTTGTTAACGCGCGGACCCAAGCAAAAATGCAATAAGTCCCCTAAGGGCAAAGAGCAGAAATTGTTTTTGTACTGATTCTATTCTATCCTGGTGAATCCTGTAGTTGGGATACCAAATACAAGATCCATATTCAAGAATAGGACGTACCAAAGAAGTATAAAGAGATTTTGTTATGTAGGGATCGTCAAATTCTTTCGACCAGCGCTTAATGAACCCCAAGGTACTAGAGGCTCGATTTGCTACTGAAGAGATATGCTTGTGAAATTTAAGTTTTGGGTCAAAAAGGATACCTAAATCATCAACCCATTCAATGCGATCGAGTGGGCTACCATCAAGAAAATATATATTTAAAAAAGGCAGGCGTCTATAAAAGGACATTGCTTTACATTTATTGCAATTAAGATTTAACAAGTTAACACAACACCAAGTTTGGAAGTTATCTAAGTCTTTTTGTAATTTTTGAGCAGACAACGTAGTAGTACCTGACATGCATAATTTTACATCGTCAGCATACATCAGAACTCGAGAATGATCAATTACTGATGGCAGATCATTGATGAACAGTGTGAATAATAACGGTCCAAGGTGACTTCCTTGCGGAACACCGGACGTGACATGAACCACTTTTGAGACAGAACCCTTAAAACTGACTCTTTGTGTTCTATGAATTAAATATTCCCTTATCCACCGAATGAGATTGCTAGGAAAACCTAAAAGTTGAAGTTTATGAAGTAAAAGGTAGTGATTAACTGAGTCAAACGCCTTACTGAAATCAGTGTAGATAACATCCGTTTGCATTTTATTTTGATAACCCTTAATAATATGTGAAGTAAATTCTAACAGGTTAGTGGTGGTAGATCTTTGTTTCACGAATCCATGCTGGCACGGTGATATTAAGGATCTACAAAAATGTTGCAATTGAGAAGTTATCAAGTTCTCAAACATTTTTGGGATAGCAGACAATTTGAAGATACCCCTATAGTTTGGAACGTGAGACTTGTCTCCTTTTTTATGGAGCGGTATAATAAACGATTCTTTCCAGATGTTTGGAAATGAACATTGCTCAACAGACAAACTAAACAATTTGTGCAAAGGCTTTAAAAGACCGTCAGCGCAGTACTTAAGCACACAGCTTGGTACGCCGTCAGGTCCTGGGGAAAATATTGGCTTAATACCTTGTAGATCACGTAGTAATGAACACTAAGTGATTCTTGGTTCAAAAATGCAATTGGAGCTATCAACCCGATGCGGGTAAGGTAGATCAACCTGAGTATCAATTGAACTATAAGTGGTTTGAAAAAATTCTGCAAACAAATCGGCAATTGCCTGATCTGAGTTGGCCGACTTGTTTTCAAATAATACATTAGATGGAAGTGTTGAAGACTTTCGCTTCGAATTAACGAAGTCAAAGAACCTCTCAGGATCTTGCTGAAACTGTAGTCTGACTGGAACGCGCGATCAAGTAGGATGAGTAATGAGCAGAAGAGCCAGATTTTCTGAAACTCTTATAAAGCTTAGACTTTCGATTTTTAAGGGCTGTCAACTCTCGTGTAAACCACGCAGGTTTGTTTTTCCTACTTGACTTACCACAAGGGACACACATGTCGAATAAATTGTATAAGGTGCTATAAAAAATACTGATAGCCGTATCCAAGTCCTCGGAACCATAAAGAGAAGACCAGTCAACAAGTGCCAAGAGCAGGGTAAGTTTTACAAAATCGGTTTTCCGAAATTGACGTACCCGTCCTAATGGTTCACTACACTGGCTTAAAGCACATGTAGGCAAAGTGATCACCACCTCCAGTGTCGGGTGGTATAAGTCTTCAGGAGTGGATATGGGAAGGGTTCTTGACACAGAGATAGTGGATGGATCCAAAACAAAAACCAAATCAAGCATTCTACCAAGAGAATTCGGTATACCATTGATCTGACTCAATGATATCTCAAATAAACCAACCAGAAAATCAGTCTGCACCATGGGGGTCAACACGCTTGAGTCCGGACTTGAATTCCAAGTAGCTTCAGCAATATTAAAATCACCAAGAACTACAAAAATATCACGATCAGAGAGCATAGAAGAAATGGAAAGTAAAGCTGACAAATGAGCATTATACACAGAGTTGTCAGATAAAGGTGGTATATAAGAACAGGATATATAAATACCAACACCATTAATATTTAGCTTAACAGCAACAAATTCGATATCTATAGAATCACTTAATATTACTGCCTCAGAGGGAAAGTCAACATCAACAGCAATAAGCACACCACCGCCACGACGCAGTGGGCGGTCCTTTCTAAAGATACAGAATCTGTTAGAAAAAATTTCAGAATTTAGTATGTCTTGTCTTAACCACGTTTCCGTGAAGGCAACGACATGAAAGGAAAAAGAATGGCTATTAAGATACAAAGTACTAAGTTTACTACAAAGTCCTCTAACATTCTGATAGCCCAGTGAGAAGGAGGTGGTTAGTTTTTTGAACTATCAGAAGAGCTAGGCCCAACCACCAAAGATGGTAATAAAATCGGAGGCCGATTTTTCTTTTTATTTTTATTATCAGTATATTCTTTTACTATGATGTGCTCTGGCCAGAATTTGTTATTGCATATAGCATTAAAATCTTGGATTGCAGCACTTATTTTAAACGACGAGATATCCCGGTCATATGCAAATTTGAATTTTTCCACCGAAACTGTAGCTTTTGATTTGGCCTGAATGTAGACCTTTACATCATCTGATGTCAAACCAGGGGGGAGCCGTGAAACAAATATATGTTTTTTTGGTGGAACACCTACAATTTTATTAAGTATATTTTAAATGTTTTTTTTGCGAGTATGCAGGTTCTATATCAACCTTCGGATCCAGCTACTAGTAGCTTATAGTCTTGCGTCCTCATTCCAGAAACCCTGCCACCACACACCCAGGGTTCCTGAATAAGGACTAAGTCTACTGTACCCCTCTCCAGGTACAGTAGGAGGGCGGCAGATGCTGCCTTACTGTGGTGGAGGTTTATTTGAAGGAGTCTCAAGGACATCGTTCAAATCCCTCTCCACCACAGTAACATCCGCGTCTTCGTCGTCCTCGACCACAGGATCATTCCCGCCGTGGCTTAGTCGGGAGAGATCGCGAACTAGCTCCGATGTCTCGGAGACGTAGCCTGCATTATCTGGGGACGTGTCTTCGTCTTGGTCACTTTCCAGATCCAATTCCGGCTCTTGAGCGACCGACCCATTCTTACTGTCGGAACGGTACACGTTTACAGCCACGGTTTTGAAGCCGTACTAAAGTGTACCCGACTTGGCGAGGTGCTCGACCGTCTTGTCGTTCAGCACCATGATGATCTGACGCCGGGGTCCGTCTGCCTTTTCCAATTTTGCCACCCGCCAGTCGCCTGACGGCGACTGAGGGTTGCAGAATTGGAAGACCTTGAGGATCTCGGCTGGGTCGTCGGGTTTAGCCGACACCCACACACGAGCCCTAGGCCTGTTAGGCACGTCCTTCCACTCGACAGCCTCCAGTTTGGCCCCAGGGTAGACTTCCCCCAGGGCGGAGATGGCCTCCTTGTACAATTTGGCAGATTGTACGTCGGCACATGCGATGACTTTCACGCAGCCTTGATGCCAGCCGGCATCTTGGCAAACGGGCGGTGAACATCCCTTCTCTATGATGGTGCGCATGAAGGCACCCTGCAGCTCGTTCTCCACCCACGGCCACTGGTTCCTCGGGATTTGGCCCCCCTCTTTGCCCTTGTCCAGGACACCGAGAAGGATCTTACCCTTCGTCGCCTCGGCGTAGGTTTTGACTCCTAACTGCTGACGCGGCCGCTTGGCTTGCGGTGCGCTTGTTTCCGCTTGCTGTCGCTTGGGCTTAGAGGCAGTCGACTCCTTCGCTGGCGCTGGGCCTTGCCCCACGACTCGGCTGCCTGACTGGAGCCATGCCCCGTGAAGCTGGTGTAGCACTGCCCGCTGGCTGCCAGCGCAGAAGTTGAGGGAGTGTTAGTTCCATCCGACTTTGGGCGAGTGTCGGCCTCATTGTTTTGTTTATTGTTCGGATTCATAGTTTTTATTCCCACGAGTAGTAGGGAAGGGGATCGTCACCCGCGGCAGAGCCCATGTACCGCGGGAAGCCTAATTAAAACAGGGTGGGTCGGCTGTTCCCCCTGAGTCCGCATACTAGAGACCGAGCTTCCCCTCGGCCACGCAACCATCGGCATATGCTGTTCCACCTTGGCTTGAGGTGATTTGGAGAGTTGTCTTCTCTCGCCCGACTACAATTAGCCAGCACTCATTGGCAGAGACATGACCTTACCAAGAGCCTGTTTCCAGCCGCCCTCACGAGGAGAGTATAGTCGCACTTCCGCCAGTGCACTACAGATACGGCACGCAGCTTAGATACCAGTACAAGTACCAGCACTAAACACTGCGCGATCATCCCCCTGTAGTACCTGACGGCTGACGGCCATTTTTCAAGGTATCTCTGCCTTTAAAATTAATAGTAAATGTTTATGCCAGAATTCATGACTGCCCAAAATAGGTACTTTGCACAGAACCATGAATCTTACCAGTCCATTCCAGGCACTTTAAAGTATAACGGCATGTAACTTGAGCCTCTCTCAACTCCTGTTAATTAACATAAAACATACAGTTTAAGCCTAACTAACCGTGATATTCCGTTTTGTACATTCTTTCTCTGCTGATTAGCATACGGACAAGAAGTGTTTCATATACGTATCCATTATTAACTCAATCGTACACTTACAACATATAAGTTATAAGCAGAGCGGGCAAACAAACGAAACGAAACGTTTCTGAATCGTTTCGTTTCTTTCTTTGCACAGAGCGAAACACTAACAAAACCCGATAAAATGCAACGGTAAAAAAATGAGATCCGTTCAGTTTGCGTTCGTGAGAGCAAACTAAACGTAAAGCGAAATGCTCTCATCTTGTAAAGGGAACAAAGGGAATTGGAACGATATGCAACGAGGGCGAATAGTTCGGAAACGTTTGCTGCTCAATTTGTATACACTTTTTTTTACTTCTTTGATTCTCTCAGCTTTGTTGTTTTCGTTAGCTTTTATTTTATATTCTTAAATTCAGCATTTATTTATTTAAGTACAAAAAGAAAACTAAAAAACATAGTACATTATGAAATATTTAACCAAAAAAAAAAGAACTAGCCCTCATAAGCAAATTCGTCGTTTGCCTTAACCAGTAATATGTGCTCCAAATTGTTGGAGTTAAAGCCGTTGCGTTGCTCTGCAAATATGTATTTAAGAGCGGAAAACAGTCTCTCAACGCTCACTTGAGTGCATGGAATAGCCTACACCACAAATGCTACTTCGGTCAGGGTATTTTTTTGAATTGACCAATATTGCATAATATTTTCATTGATTCCTAGTCTACTCTGTTGTTCATAAGAAAGAAAATCTCTTTCAATTATTTTGCGCTCAGATGATTTATCAGTGCTTGTTTGTTTGTCGAAACCTTGCAAATATGCTTCAAGTGGATCCACGAAACTGTTAACTGAAGTAGACAAGGTAGGCGGCGTTGCAGGATTACTTGAACCTTCGGTTGATGACATAATGGTGCTTGATTCGTTTTCTATAAAATAAATAATTTGTATTTAAGAATATATAAGAAAAAATCAAATATGTTGTTTTATACCTTTCAAAGAAGACAACCGTGTATGTAATGAAATAAAACAGCTCTTGGCTCTTGCAACTTGGTCAGCTGTTAAAGTTGCCTTAATTCGCGGGTCCAAAAACATAGCAGTTATAAATAAATCATTATCGAAAAGCTTTGATTTTCGCGTGTGTACAGCATTTATTAAGCTCGACGTCATTTCACTTTTTGGAAGACTTTCAAGCTGCAGCGACACGTTCATTATTTCTATGAATAAATCGCTGTATATCAAATCATGTGATTGCAACCTTATTGAAGCCGAATAAATTATTTTTAAAGTCTTTAGAAATTCGGCAACAAAACTCCAATCGTCATCGCATATATTAAAGGAAGAATTATCTCTACCCACTGAATCAATGAATTCTTTTAACTCCATTAGCCTCTCTAACATGAGATAGGTAGAGTTCCACCTAGTTGGGCAATCTATGATGGGCTTTTTATAGCTCCCATTTTTTAAAAGGTTCAAATATGTTTGGGTTCTTAGTTTTTTGGTGACCGTTCTCAAGATTTCTAATTTGCTCTTAATGTCTCTTGCTTTTATGACGTCCATCACGCAAAGTTGGAGCGTATGAGCTCCACATCGCACGTTTGTTATGTTATCCATAGTGAAATCAATATCAAGATGTAGTTCATTGAGCTCACTAGATTGTATTTCGTCATCCATTTCAATTTCACAATTCGTTTCCTCATTCAAATCTTTGACAGCTTGTACCATATTTTTATTTAATTCCCTGATAGCTTTCACCATATTTGCGCCGTTGTCTGTCGTGACTGTGAATATTTGGTTTAAGTTAATGTCATATTCATTTAAGACTTCTAATATCTAACATCTACTTTTAAGGACAGCAATCTACCTTTCAATTGTTCACTTATTTCTTGTTTTAAATTGCAAGAATGCTGTACAATTTTTATACTTTGATACCAAAGGTATCATAGTATATTGGGTTTGTGCAATGTCCGTCATGGTGTCTGTCCGTCCGTCCGTCTGTCCGTCCGTCCGTCTGTCCGTCTGTCCGTCCGTCTGTCCGTATGAACGCAACTTTTTTCGACACCCTTAAAGCTAGAGCCTTGCAACTTTGCAAATATCTTGGTACATGTCTTCGTCAGACAAAGTGTTAAATTTGGGGCTCTACGACCTCAGGGGGCCTGGGAAATCGATAACAAGTCGATACACCTCGATGTGCGAATCGATAAAACACAAATATATCCCACATTTTAGCAGCTAGAGTCACCAAATTTGATGGCAAGATAGCTGTTGGCAATCCCCAAAAAATTGCATCAAAAGTTTGGATGCCACGCCCACCTTTTTCGCCTCCAGCCCCCCTCCAATTATAAACAAAAATGCCTGTATCTTATACAGTTTTCAAGCTATTGGCACCAAAATTGACATGAAGGTAGATGGTGACATCTGACAAAGTTATGCATCAAAACATTGGATGCCACGCCCCCAAACAACGGGACATGCCCCACCGCTCTAAAAAAAATCGGAGGGCATGTATCTTTGTCAGTTTTTAAGCTAGAGTCACCAAATTTGGTATGAACATTGTTAGTTACATCCGTAACAGATCTGCATCAATGTTTTGGATGCCACGCCCACTTATACCGCCCACCTCTATATCTTTCTTAGTTTTTGGGCTAGAGTCACCAAATTTGGTATGAACATTGGTAGTGACATCCGTAACAGGTGTGCATACAAATTTTGGATGCCACGCCCACTTATACCGCCCACCTCTGTATCTTTGTCGGTTTTTGCGCTAGAGTCTCCAAACTTGGTAGGAGGATAGAAAGTGCCATCCGCCACAGATAAATGTCTTGCCTACCCCTTCTGCCTGATTTTTATACCCAAAGCCCTCATATATTACTATTTGCACTAGGAATCCTTAAAACAGCAATGTAAACTGGTATCAAAGTATATCGCAGTCGGTTGCGTCCGACTGCAACGTTTTTACTTGTTTATTCTTGACCCTTCCGGTTACAACCACAACTGCTGAAAGAAGTTTCTCAAAACTAAAACTAATAAAAAACAAGTAAGAAGGCTCTAGTCGAGAAATCCCGACTAGGACATACCCTTAACCCGATACGTAATGCTTACAGTAACTTGTGTGTCTTATACCCCGATTCCATTAGGCTGCATTTCTCATAACAGCGAAGTCGGTAATGCAGGTCGTTTCACTATCAATCCAACTGAAACTCTGTAAATTTTAACAGAAGTCTGTTAAGTGACAGCTGACTGCTAGTTTTGTTTTGTTTGTATGTATTTAATTGGAAATAAAATGAGCGCGAACGCAAACAAAAATTTGGAAGATAGAAAAGCTAAGTTAATAGCTTTAATTTGTGCACATAATGCAAACTTAATATTGCAAATGTGTGATGTTATAATGAAATGTATTGAGTTTAGTAGTAATATAAATAAATTAATGGTGGAAAGTCTAGATTTAATAGAGATGCATCGCCAATTTGAAAATAAAAAACGCGCGCCGCCAATTATGTGGAAATTCGTAAGCAATATATGAAATATATGTGAATTTTTTTTCATTAAAGTATATTACATTGTAGGAGCGACATGGAATGTTTTGGGAGCGTGATGTACCAGCAAACTCAGATGCTTTTTTCAAGGAGAGTTTTCGAATGGAGAGAGATAATTTTACTATTCTCGTCGAGCGACTGCACCGGTTGTCGAATCAAGACACCTCATTCCGGAAAGCTATACCACTTGAAAAACGGATAGCCATCGCCCTTTACGCACTTGGTTCATCAGCGGAGTACCGCGTAGTGGGCCGGCTGTTTGGAGTATCTTCAATGGTTGGAAAAATTCTTCATGAATTTTGTGGTGAAGTATACAGGGAACTGAAAGCTGAGTTCTTGCCGCGGGACTTCATAACGCAGGAAAAAGTGGAAGAATGCGTTAAAGGTTTCGAAAAGATTGGATTTCCGCAGTGCTTTGGGGCAATTGGTGAGTTCTATTTATTTATTTTTAATCACAGCTTTAATAGAACAATTTATTTTTTAGATGGAAGCCACATTGAAATACATCCCGCTGCAAGTGAAGCTGTGGATTACCACAATTATAAAGGATGGTACTCTACCATTCTATTTGCGCTAGTGGATTATCGGTAATACGTGTTTCTGACATCAAATATTATTATTCTAATGTGTTTTTCTTGATTAAAGTTACAGATTTATGTATGTTAACGTTGGTTGCCCCGGTCGTTGCCATGACTCACAAGATTACGAGTCAAGTAATTTGAAGAGAATGGTGAATGACACATCTCTTTTTAGAGATAATGCCAAACGTATTGCTGGAGTAGACGTGCCTGTAGTTTTGCTTGGAGACTCGGCCTTTAAATTTTCCACAACCCTAATGAAGCCGTACCCATTCAGTGTGTCTGCAGGGGAAGGCCAAAAAGAATTCAATTATGCATTGTCCAGAGCCAGACGAATGGTTGAAAACGCCTTTGGACATCTGAAGGCACGGTTCCGCAGGATTGGGAAAGGGCTCGACAATAGATGCGACAAGGTCCCAAATATAATTATGGCATGCTGTATTTTGCACAACTTTTTAAATGAAAAGAACAGTGTGCCTTTGGAAAGTTGGACAGATACACCTAACATACGCGAGCAGCCAGAGCACATCTCTTTGTCTCACGATACCTATCCACCCGCTGAAACAATTAGGCAGGCTATTTTAAGATCAGTAACAAATACAGTAGAATAAACAAAATTATTATATTCAAAGAAACATGTTTTTTTTATTTAAATAATTACCATTTTTTAAGAATTTCCTCTTGGAATTTCGTGGTAGAATTCGACAACCTCTCTCTAACTTCGCTTAAATTTGTTAAAATTTTTAACTGTGCCTCAGCAATGCCCACCATATCATCGTTGCGTTCCTTGTTCTGCTCCAGCAACTCTTGTTGCAGCGTAATATCTGCCTGCTTTCCAACCTTGCGTTTTTATTAGGCGTTGCATCTGAATTTTCCAGTGGCGACATGCTTGAAGCGCGTGAGCATGAGGGTTGCTCGCTGCAGGGCAAACTCGTAGATCTTATTGAGCGCGGGAGGCTGGAGGCTCGAGAGCATGATGCATTTCCACAACCTTCCACTTCTTCCAAGTAAGGTGTCTCCGCACGCACACCATCGTCCTCGGCGCTATCAAAATAAGTTGGTGTGAAGTTTATAGACTTCACACCCCCCAGAAACCTATTTAATCTGGCAAAATATTTCCATTTTGAAGGTGTGCCTCCCGATGGTCCGGTTACTTTCAACTCAATTCTGTTAACAAAAAAAAAATTAGTTTTAAGAACAATTATACTGTATGGAATATTTTATTACCTTTACTTCCGTAACATGTTGTCAATTTTGGACTTGACATCCTTCCCGGTCACCTCATTATATCCATTGTGTTTTAGAGTTTCGGCTATCCGTGACCAATATAACTTAACTTCAAACTGCGATATCTGCGGTGTTCGTTAACCGATTTTGATCAAATTTTTTTAAATGTTCATTATTTTATCCGTAGTCTCAAACCTTTTTTCACAATTTTTAAATTCAAGATTATTTTGTTATCGATAACATACAGCTGCGGTCAAAATAATAGTAGTGCCAACAGGCAAAATTTGTAAGCTTCGATATATCATTTGAATATTAAAGCTTTTGTTTTCTGTCTTTGTCAGATCATAGTATTGGAAAAGCTTTTTTAAAAATTTACCGTTATGATATAAAAGCTTTTTCTATTTCAGAGTTGCTTTGAAGTTTTGTTAATCACGCTGAATTTTGTACAGTCAAAATAATAGTAGTGCGCTGGTTGCAGCTGAAAAAATCATTACTTTCACTACTATTATTTTGACCGCAACTGTATGTATATCGGAAACCAGAAGTGATCAATAATTTGAAGCAAACTTGATCTTCTCATGGTATAGGAGAGTTTAAGTTTCAAGTTTAAAGTCTCTAGCTTTTATAGTCTCTGAGATCGGCGCGTTCATACGGACAGACAGACAGACGGACAGACGGACATGGCTAGATCGACTCGGCTGTTGATGCTGATCAAGAATATATATACTTTATAGGGTCGGAGATGCTTCCTTCTGTCTGTTACATACATTTGCACAAAACCATTATACCCTTATTTACCCATTTTATGGGTTAAGGGTATAATTACCTTAGAGCTTCGATAGGGCAAGAACGCCTCTCAGACCTATTGTCAATAGAGTCAGAAACATTAGAGAAATTAAAGTCATCATCAGCGGTAAATGATTTAATAAATCAGTTTGCCGAAAAAAAGGCAAGGAGAGTAAATATTTAATTTAAATTGTTTGTAAAAATAGATAATTATGATTAATAAATATGTTTTTTAATTGTATGCAAAAAATTATTTTCTTTTGTGAGAAATCTTTACCCTTCTTAAGGGCCCCCAAAAAAATTTGTATACGGGGCCCCGAAAAGGCACGCTACGCTTCTGCGTGCATATCTCCTTTTTATTTAAAGTTAAAAACGAATTGCGATCTTATTAAGATTTAGTAATTTTCAAAAGCTTTGTAAGCATATGATTAATTTCAGTAATAAAACAAAAAGTAAAGAGCATCATTCGATTAAGACTAAATTTAATCTTTTAAAAAATTAAAATCTTATTCATAGACTGAAAAGTAAATAAAACAAGTAAAAACGTTGCAGTCGGACGCAACCGACTGCGATTTACTTTGATACCAGTTTACATAGCTGTGTTAAGGATTCTGAGTGCAAATAGTAATATATGAGGGTTTTGGGTATAAAAATCAGGCAGAAAGGGTAGGCATGACATTTGTCTGTGGCGGATGGCACTTTCTATCCCCCAACCAAGTTTGGAGACTCTAGCGCAAAAACCGACAAAGACTTTTAAAATTTTTATGCACACCTGTTACGGTTGTCACAACCAATGTTCATACCAAATTTGGTGACTCTAGCCCAAAAACTAAGAAAGATATAGAGGTGGGCGGTATAAGTGGGCGTGGCATCCAAAACATTGATGCAGATCTGTTACGGATGTCATTACCAATGTTCATTCCAAATTTGGTGACTCTAGCTTCAAAACTAGCGAAGATACATGCCTTCCGGTTTTTTTTTGGGGCGGTGGGGCATTTCCCGTTGTTTGGGGGCGTGGCATCCAATGTTTTGAAGCATAACTTTGTCAGATGTCAGCTTCTACCTTCATGTCAAATTTTGTAAGTATAGCTTCAAAACGGTAGAAGATACAGGCATTTTTGTTTATAATTTAAGGGGAGGTGGAGGCGTGGCATCCAAACTTTTGATGCAGTTTTTTGGGGAATGTCATCGGCTATGTTGCCCTCAAATTTGGTGACTTTAGCTGCTAAAGTGTGGGATATATTTGTGTTTTATCGATTCGCACATCGAGGTATATCGACTTGTTATCGATTTCCCAGGTCCCCGGAGGTCGTAGAGCCTTAAATTTTACACTTTGTCTGACGAAGACATGTAGCAAGATATTTGCAAAGTTGCAAGGCTCTAGCTTTAAAGGTGTCGGAAAAAGTTGCGTTCATACAGACGTACGGACAGACGGACGGACGGACAGACGGACAGACACCATCACAAACCCAATATACTATGATACCTTTGGTAACAAAGTATAAAAATTGTATTATAATATATTCCAGAGAAAATTTTTTACAAAAATTAATTTAAACGCATTTTCAAAGGAGACCGTCTTTATTTTTTTTCGTCACTGAAATTTTGGAATTTCAAAAATTTCGCCGCCCCTCAAATCATGCCGCCCTAGGCCCGGGCCTCGCGGGCCCAGGCGTAAATCCATCACTGATTCTACATATTCTACTACAACACAAAACAACTAAATAAACACGGAATACATCCACACTACCAAATACTGTGCCTTATTTGTCTGAGCCTCCGCCACAAATAGTTAATAAAGTTTCTAAATAAAGCTACAATTAGCAATAAAAATATGCAAAGAAATAGGTAAATTGAAGTAAAATTATGTGCAAAGAAAAGTAACAACAAAACAAAACGAAAAACTATGTGCAAGAGATCCTATTAGTTAAGTTCTATATCCCCCTCTCTCTTATTAACTTTCAAATTAAAGCTTCAGCGACGGATACCAACAACAAACACACAACGAAAGATCTTTCTGCGTGGGATGATGCCGCTGAAAGTGACCGCTCTTATTACTAAACTCTTTTTATTCCCTTTACCCATAAAATGGGTAAATAAGAGTATAATGGTTTTGTGCAAATGTATGTAACAGACAGAAGGAAGCATCTCCGACCCTATAAAGTATATATATTCATGATCAGCATCAACAGCCGAGACTGTCTGTCCGTCTGTCTGTCCGTCTGTTTGTCCGTCTGTCTGTCCGTCTGTATGAACGCGCCGATCTCAGAGACTATAAGAGCTAGAGACTTCAAACTTGAAACTTAAACTCTCCTATACCATAAGCAGATCAAGTTTATTTCAGATTATCGATAACACTTTTCCAAAATACACATGTGATCGATAACAAAAAAAAAACTAGAATTTCCAAATTTTAAAAATGAGGTTTGAAACAATGCATAAAATTATGAACATTTACAAAAAATTTGATCAAAATCGGCTAAAAACACCGGAGATATCGTAGTTTGAAGTTTGGTCATATTGCGCACAGAAATGACTGTACGGGTGACATATGGGGTTAAGGGTATGTCCATGTAGGAATTTCTCGACTAGAGCCTTCTTACTTTTTTTTTTGTGTTATATTGAATAGGGTTTAGTGATTTTGGGTGCCGATCGACTCTAACCCCAAAAATATTATGTAATGTACTGGCATAACCCAAAAGAGAGAAATTAGTTTTTATATATAAGTCTAAATTAATGTAATATTTTGCATATTTTTATACCCTTAATCTATAAAATGGGTAAATAAGGGTATAATGGTTTTGTGCAAATGTATGTAACAGACAGAAGGAAGCAACTCCGACCCCATATAGTATATACAGTCAAACTTCCATAACTCGAATCACCATTATCCATGAAAAAAATTCGACTTATGGAGACTTCGAGTTGAGGAATTGCTCATGAAAACTCTAGATTTTGGCAAAAAATAAAACAATTACTGAAATGCATGTTTGTATGCATATAAATATTTTTATTTGTATATGTAGTTACAGTTACATATCAAGTCCTCTTGTTACAGAGTTACTGTGGGGTAAAATACAGAGTAATTTGTGGTTAAACATTTTTTTTTTTATACTTTGAAAGCAAAGGTATCATAGTATATTGCGTTTGTGCAATGTCCGTCATGGTGTCTGTCCGTCTGTCTGTCCGTCCGTCCGTCTGTCCGTCCGTCTGTATGAACGCAACTTTTTTCGACACCTTTAAAGCTAGAGCCTTGCAACTTTGCAAATATCTTGCTACATGTCTTCGTCAGACAAAGTGTAAAATTTAAGGCTCTACGACCTCCGGGGGCCTGGGAAATCGATAACAAGTCGATATTCCTCGATGTGCGAATCGATAAAACACAAATATATCCCACACTTTAGCAGCTAAAGTCACCAAATTTGAGGGCAACATAGCCGATGACATTCCCCAAAAAACTCCATCAAAAGTTTGGATGCCACGCCTTCACCTCCCCTTAAATTATAAACAAAAATGCCTGTATCTTCTACCGTTTTGAAGCTATACTTACAAAATTTGACATGAAGGTAGAAGCTGACATCTGACAAAGTTATGCATCAAAACATTAGATGCCACGCCCCCAAACAACGGGAAATGCCCCACCGCCCTTAAAAAAAAACCGGAAGGCATGTATCTTCGCCAGTTTTGAAGCTAGAGTCACCAAATTTGGTATGAACATTGGTAATGACATCCGTAACAGATCTGCATCAATGTTTTGGATGCCACGCCCACTTATACCGCCCACCTCTATATCTTTCTTAGTTTTTGGGCTAGAGTCACCAAATTTGGTATGAACATTGGTTGTGACAACCGTAACAGGTGTGCATTAAAATTTTTAATGTCTTTGTCGGTTTTTGCGCTAGAGTCTCCAAACTTGGTAGGAAGATAGAAAGTGCCATCCGCCACAGATAAATGTCTTGCCTACCCCTTCTGCCTGATTTTTATACCCAAAGCCCTCATATATTACTATTTGCACTCAGAATCCTTAACACAGCTATGTAAACTGGTATCAAAGTAAATCGCAGTCGGTTGCGTCCGACTGCAACGTTTTTACTTGTTTTTTGTTTGTTTCAGTGAAAAGGGATTCTAATAAGTTTAATGCTTTATAATGACCGTCAGTTGTAGTATTACTATTTGTATCACTATTTGTTTGTAAATATGAATTCAAAATCGTCACGGAATTTGCTACATTATTCGTGGATGGTTGTAGGTGTAACGTACCCACTTTGCTTGATCGAAAAAAAACGGTACTAAAGCTTTACGGATCTACCTAGTAAGGGTTATACGATTCAGGGATCCCGATAATAGAGCATTATATACCCCGGCCTTGAACAAAGTGGTACTGCCTGAGTTATGCTGAAAGAGAAGAAGATCGATTGGGACACGACTAACAAAACAGCCTGTGGGGGGCTCTTGACCTATTCAATCTTCAACCTCAGGATACATAATATTTTGTTTATGTCCCTTTGCCTTTTTAATTTAGGAAAACGAAAGACATACAGATAAAATCAACCAAACCTAAAGATACATTGCAATAATAGGCATACTAAGCTGGAGTATGACTGCAATGCACCGGCTGTACTGTTGTTATAGTAGCAGCGTGTCACAACCCTCCCTACCGTTGAGTTTTCCGCACGCAGAACATGTTTCTAAAAACTCCCAAATTTGTTTACACTTGTTACTACCCCACCTTCACATCACTTCAAGGAATTGACAAACTTAATTTAGCAGTCCATTCAATTCATTCTCATTTTATTCAAATATACAAACTTCATTTTCAAAGGTTTGTTTTGGTTTTTGCTTAGACTAGTTAAATTCTAAAATATTATGATTGTAGTTAACAAAAGCTTTTCTTTTGATGCCTTGAAAAACTATTTAAAACAAAATATAGATTTCTATTAATTTTTATAATTTTTGGAAACCTACGCTAGGTGTGTGTTTCTTATACCTAGATTTTATTCATCATGTTCTTATTTGGATTTGAAGTTGACTGTGTACAGAATATGATGTACTTCTCTAATTAATTTTGCATAAATCTCTCAAACACACAGCTGGAATAAAAAGCAATAATGTTTGTATATAAAACGATATGATCGTACAATTAGCAAGCAGTGCTCATTATTACGTTAAGATTTACGATAAAGGTAAAATCAAATGTACAAGTGTGCGTACACGCATGCTGCCAAACAAAAGCTTTCGCGAGATATACAATGCGTAAAGCGATTGCTTAAAACATAACTGTGCTAGTTGCTGAACCAAGCTTTAGCTTAAGCTTTTTTTTAAACATAACACGATCCCCTTTTTTCTAATGAGTCGTTAGGTCATTTTGGTTGTTTAGCACTCACTTTGGTTAAGCAACTAGGTTAATACTTTAGTCATTTACTTTAACTTGGTTCTTATAATGTTATTTTCATGTTGTAAATTTTGTAACTCTACTATTGTTTTACTCTGGTTTCTTTGGTTTCACTCACCCCATACAAGATGTCGATGAAGGCCTTCACGATGATCCAGTTGTGATGGTGTTGCTTAAATTTTAGTGTACAGTGTATTTGGTGTCAAGTTTTTTTTTTTTTATACTTTGATACCAAAGGTATCATAGTATATTGGGTTTGTGCAATGTCCGTATGAACGCAACTTTTTTCGACACCCTTTAAGCTAGAGCCTTGCAACTTTGCAAATATCTTGGTACATGTCTTCGTCAGACAAAGTGTTAAATTTGGGGCTCTACGACCTCAGGGGGCCTGGGAAATCGATAACAAGTCGATACACCTCGATGTGCGAATCGATAAAACACAAATATATCCCACATTTTAGCAGCTAGAGTCACCAAATTTGGGGGCAAGATAGCTGATGGCATTCCCCAAAAAATTGCATTAAAAGTTTGGATGCCACGCCCACCTATTCCGCCCCCACCCCCCCCTAAATTATAAACAAAAATGCCTGTATCTTCCACAGTTTTGAAGCTATAGCCACCAAAATTGACATGAAGGTAGATACTGACATCTGACAAAGTTATGCATCAAAACATTGGATGCCACGCCCCCAAACAACGGGATATGCCCCACCGCCCTAATAAAAACCGGAATGCATGTATCTTTGCCAGTTTTTAAGCTAGAGTCACCAAATTTGATGGCAAGATAGCTGTTGGCAATCCTCAAAAAATTGCATCAAAAGTTTGGATGCCACGCCCACCTTTTTCGCCTCCAGCCCCCTCCAATTATAAGCAAAAATGCCTGTATCTTTTACAGTTTTCAAACTATTGGCACCAAAATTGACATGAAGGTAGATGGTGACATCTGACAAAGTTATGCATCAAAACATTGGATGCCACGCCCCCAAACAACGGGACATGCCCCACCGCTCTAAAAAAATCGGAAGGCATGTATCTTTGTCAGTTTTTAAGCTAGAGTCACCAAATTTGGTATGAACATTGTTAGTGACATCCGTAACAGATCTGCATCAATGTTTTGGATGCCACGCCCACTTATACCGCCCACCTCTATATCTTTCTTAGTTTTTGGGCTAGAGTCACCAAATTTGGTATGAACATTGGTAGTGACATCCGTAACAGGTGTGCATACAAATTTTGGATGCCACGCCCACTTATACCGCCCACCTCTGTATCTTTGTCGGTTTTTGCGCTAGAGTCTCCAAACTTGGTAGGAAGATAGAAAGTGCCATCCGCCACAGATAAATGTCTTGCCTACCCCTTCTGCCTGATTTTTATACCCAAAGCCCTCATATATTACTATTTGCACTAGGAACCCTTAAAACAGCAATGTAAACTGGTATCAAAGTATATCGCAGTCGGTTGCGTGCGACTGCTACGTTTTTACTTGTTTATATTTGTTTTGCATGATATATGTTTGACGTATAAGTATTAGTTACGCGTGGGATAGTTTTTGTTTTCTTTTACAGCTTGTAGTGCGCTTTTAATGATTCTTCCCAGGGCTATGCAACGGTTTTTGACCGAACCAATTTTAGTCACAACTAGCGACACCTATAATTATGCGGTTGATTAACTTTAACTTTATTTCAAGCGGCTGACTAAGTCGAACGCTGATTATTAGTGAAATGCAACGCTTTCAGATCTCGGACCCGAAGGCAATCGCAAGATCGGACGAGATGCCGAATGGTTTTTGCTTCAAAAAAATCTCTCTTTCCGGGTACATTTTCAACGTATAAATCGAAAACCAATAATTAATTACCTCAAAAAGAAAAAAAAAACAAGTAAAAACGTTGCAGTCGGACGCAACCGACTGCGATATACTTTGATACCAGTTCACATAGCTGTGATAAGGGTTCTGAGTGCAAATAGTAATATATGAGGGCTTTGGGTATAAAATTGGAGACTCTAGCTCAAAAACTGACAAAGATATAGAGGTGGGCGGTATAAGTGGGCGTGGCATCCAAAACATTGATGCAGATCTGTTACGGATGCCACTAACAATGTTCATACCAAATTTGAAGAGCCTAGCTTAAAAACTGAGAGAGATATAGCGGTGGGCGGAATAAGTGGGCGTGGCATCCAAAGCATTGATGTACACCTGTTACGGATGTCACTACCAATGTTCATACCAAATTTGGTGACTCTAGCTTAAAAACTGGCGAAGATACATGCCTTCCGGTTTTTTTTAGGGCGGTGGGGCATTTCACGTTGTTTGGGGGCGTGGCATCCAATGTTTTGATGCATAACTTTGTCAGATGTCAGTATCTACCTTCATGTCAATTTTGGTGGCTATAGCTTCAAAACTGTAGAAGATACAGGCATTTTTGTTTATAATTGGAGGGGGCTGGGGGCGAAATAGGTGGGCGTGGCATCCAAACTTTTAGTGCAGTTTTTTAGGAATGTTACCAGCTATCTTGCCATCAAATTTGGTGACTCTAGCTGCTAAAATGTGGGATATATTTGTGTTTTATCGATTTGCACATCGAGGTGTATCGACTTGTTATCGATTTCTCGGGCCCCCTGAGGTCGTAGAGCCCTACATTTAACACTTTGTCTGACGAAGACATGTACCAAGATATTTGCAAAGTTGCAAGGCTCTAGCTTTAAGGGTGTCGAAAAAAGTTGCGTTCATACGGACAGACGGACGGACAGACGGACAGACGGACGGACGGACAGACGGACGGACGGACAGACACCATGACGGACATTGCACAAACCCAATATACTATGATACCTTTGGTATCAAAGTATAACAAGTAAAAACGTTGCAGTCGGACGCAACCGACTGCGATATACTTTGATACCAGTTCACATAGCTGTGTTAAGAATTCTGAGAGCAAATAGTAATATATGAGGGTTTTGGGTATAAAATTGGAGACTCTAGCGCAAAAACTGACAAATATTTAGAGGTGGGCGGTATAAGTGGGCGTGGCATCCAAAACATTGATGCAGATCTGTTACGGATTCCACTAACAATGTTCATACCAAATTTGAAGAGAATAGCTCGGAAACTGAGAGAGATATAGCGGTGGGCGGTATAAGTGGGCGTGGCATCTAAAACATTTATGTACACCTGTTACGGATGTCACTACCAATATTCATACCAAATTTGGTGACTCTAGCTTAAAAACTGGCGAAGATACATGCCTTAAGGTTTGTTTTTTAGGGCGGTGGGGTATGTCCCGTTGTTTGGGGCCGTGGCATCCAATGTTTTGATGCATAACTTTGTCAGATGTCAGCATCTACCTTCCTACCAAATTTGGTGGCTATAGCTTCAAAACTGTAGAAGATACAGGCATTTTTGTTTATAATTGGAGAGGGGCTGGGGGCGGAATAGGTGGGCGTGGCATCCAAACTTTTGATGCAGTTTTTTTGGGGAATGTCACCAGCTATCTTGCCATAAAATTTGGTGACTCTAGTTGCTAAAATGTGGGATATATTTGTGTTTTATCGATTTGCACATCGAGGTGTATCGACTTGTTATCGATTTCTCAGGCCCCCTGAGGTCGTAGAGCCCCAAATTTAACACTTTGTCTGACGAAGACATGTACCAAGATATTTGCAAAGTTGCAAGGCTCTAGCTTAAAGGGTGTCGAAAAAAGTTGCGTTCATACGGACAGACGGACGGACGTACGGACGGACGGACGGACAGACACCATGACGGGCATTGCACAAACCCAATATACTATGATACCTTTGGTATTAAAGTATAAAAATACACAAACAGAATTGAGATCAAGATGTTGAAATTGTGTAAGTAAAAATGTTGTGCCGGTACTGCCGCTAACCCACGATTTCTCGAGACGTACACCACGCGGAGTGGTGCGCCCTAACCTCTTAGCGACTTCTAATGAAGCTAACCGTCCACGGCAGCCCCAGCAGTGATCACTAACAGAGACTTAGTTTCAACAAAGACCAAGTAAAAATATTGTGCCGGTGCCGCCGCTAACCCACGATTTCTCGAGACGTACACCACGCGGATTAGTGCGCCCTAACCTCTTAGTGACTTCTAATGACGATAACCGTCCACGGCAGCCCCATCAGTGATCACTAACATAGACTTAATTACCACAAAGACAAAGTAAAAGAATAAGAAACAAATTCCGGTGCTACTCTCGTTGCTAGAAACACCATCAAACACTCAAACACCCATACAAACTTACCAAAAAAATTAAAAATCTTACAATAAGACACACAAAGAACATAAAAAAAAAAAAAACAACCTAAAAACGCATTTGTCCAACATATGTAAATTATCTTATATTCTACATCATCCAAAATAAAATTCAACGATTAATTAAAAATTAGAAATTTAATAAGTGAATATGAAAACGTACTACATATACCACATATTATAATTTTATAAAAGTTCTCAAACTTACAAGGATTACCAAAACAACCATGAACCTATAATGGAATAATATTAATAACAAAATAAAAATCCAATTGGGCTAGCATTACAGCTCATGTTAAGAGCACAAACAACCACCTTTATTTTTGTTTTCCGTAATGCAGCTCTCACCGCTCAAAAGATCTTTTGGACGCCAAGGAGATGATGTAAGTGCATTATAATTTGTTATTATATTTTTTTTTTTGGCCTTACAGCGAGAGATAAAGTGATTTTAGTTATAAACAAAAGAAAAAAATATAATACGTTCCTAAAATTGTGCTTAAGAACAGAAAAAGAAAACAAAAACGTGCAAAGCCGCTCTCTTAACTTAAAGCAAAATAAAGAGTGTGCTGCCGCTTCACCCAGAAAAAAAACTCGTTCTAATTGTACCAAATCATTACCAAACTATTACCATTCGGTCATGATAGTACGCTAAGAACGTTTTTTCTTAAATCATGAACGCCGGTCATGTTTAATGAACGAATTTGAATGAATTTTTTAAGAACGCTTTTTTGTGTTTCGTCATAATTTGTTCCTAAATTAAGAAAATTTCGTTCTTAATTTATGAACAATTTTTCTTATTTTAAGAACATTTCGTTATTAATGTGTTAAAAATAAAAATTTTTTTTTATTATCAAGATTAACAACATTTTATTTCATTTTACGTCTAATTATTTTACGTTTAATTTTATAATATTTCATACAATTGTGTATAACAAACAGTCCCCCTAATGTATTATAATTGTGTTAATGTTAATGTTAATGTTAGCAGTTAATGTTAATGTGAATATGCTTATTATAAATAAATAATGCAGTTTTTACTTACCTTTTTTTCCCAACGAGGATTTGAACCGGGAACTTTCGGTTTGAGCGGCGTCTTAGACAGCACGACCATCAGGCGTCATTAAAATACTCGTATAATTGTTAAATACGGCTTTCTGCCGACCACTGCTCTTATGAGAGACATTCCGTTACTTCGCAGATACGAGAGAGCGATCCCGTTGTTTTGCATCAGCTATGTCCAAGCTGAGAGAGCTGTCAGTGCATTGGTGTGCGTAACACTGAACAAATAATAACTTCGGCTGTTGCTTGACTTGCTTCGGCTTGTGTCTGTGTGAAACGAAGTGCCAAAAGTGCCCAAAATGGGCATTCTGTGGACATAGCTGTTTTGCATACACATTTCATGTTTGCGAGAGAGCGAGTATCGATTCACGGGTTCATAAATAAGAACATCGTTCTTAATTTGGTACAAATCTACCAAATCCGTTTTATTTGTACCAAATCAAGAACATTTCATTGCTAGCGTTCTTAATTCATTACCATTGTTCTTAATTCAAGAACGAAAATTTATGACCGGTGCCGGTAAAAATCATTACCTAATGGTTATGATTTTAGAACTGGCTTTTTTTCTGAGTGTTCAAGCTTGCGTTCGCAAAGAGCTTTTAATATGCAGAACTAAAGAAACCCCCAGCCTAGAACTATGCCACTAAAGTTATTTTATCGCCTGCTTTGGCCTGTAAAACAAATATAAATTTCAATAAATTTTTCCGCCCAATTAATGCAAAAAAAGGGAATACAAATAAATTGAAATTTTTTTAAATGAATACAAACATATAAATAAATTAACTAGAACTTTTATAAAAATATATATTATATATACCAAAATAAAAGATTTGAAATAAAATTTTTTTGCAATTGCTAAGGATAAATTAATGAATATTATTTGTTTTTGAATTGAATGTGGAATAAACGATAATTAGAACGTTAATTTTTATTGTTTACATTATAATTTGAAATAAAATGAACAAAAATTATTTTAGTTATTAATAGGAAATTATAAAAACAAATGAGAGCCTTGAACTTATAAATACTTTCCACTCATCCAATATTTCTGCTTTTGTTCCTGGCTATTTTTGCTACCAATATATTAAATATGCATATTAAGAATAAATTAAAACTTTATTACGTTTATTAAAATGAATCTATAAGTTTTTCTCTTGTGGGGAGTCATGCGGCGAATTAATAGAAGGAATATGATTTAGACTGGCGTTTGGTTTAGGGATCATCAACATAAATTATTTTTGGATAACGATGATCATGGTAGGGTGGGCAAAAGCTGTGACACTAACATCAGTCCAGTACAGCCAAGCAACAATCGTGGAGTGTCGTCTCCAGCGCCTAATATGAGAATCTCTTACGAATCCTTACCCTCCTTTTCCCCTCTCATTTCCCCTTTATATAGTCGGAATTACTATGGTTCGCACGCGATTTATTTAATTAATAGGAGTAAGTAGTTCCTCGAGAAGTAGCGCAAGGAAAACTATTTAAACTGGAACCTACCCCTTCTACCGATCATACAGCCGGAGCCAGCGCGTGCACCCATTCTTGCATTACACAATAACAGCCTCTCGTCATCAATGTAACATGCTACATATATTATTAATTTGGCGCCCAACGTGGGGCCCGAACGGGCGTTCGGCACCCGAACGTTAGTTCGGGTTAACCCCAAACTAAGGTAGAAAAAGTGATCAACATCTGACATTTACCATACCGTAGTAATTCTAAACCTATTCTATCTCCCTTGTCTTCCAAACTATGTGGTAGATGCTATGGATTCAGATAACCAAGTGATATTTTCGCCTGGCGTATAGTCCATAATAGCTGCATACATTAAAAGTTGATTATTGATTTTGCGGAGTATTGAGCTGCAGTCATCCCTTTTAATGATTAACACTTAGCTAAAATAGATCTGACCGGTAACCTGTTTTATGCAGATACTGGTGTTCACACTCCCCTAACCTTTCTTCTCCAAGGACCTTTGTAGTTCCTGCTGGACAAGGATAGCATGGTAAATTTATGCATGCATCCGCCGCGAATTCCAGACAGTCTAGGAAATACCCATTCTTTTATTAAAATTACTGGCTTCACTTATTATGTGCAGTATATAGGATGATTATTGGACTAGTGGACTATAGAGTTGCAGCCATCCCCTAAAACTCTGCACTAAGGTAAGCCAAGCTGGGTTTTCTGTTTATGCAGATACCAGTGTTCAATTCCCCGAAAGTCTAAATAAATATTTGCTGGACAAGGATAGAGCAGTTTTTATCTTGCTGATATTCGCCGCGATATAATAACCAGGCTTAAAACACCCTCTTTTTCTCCTTTAACGTAATTCTTATATTACTGTTGTAACGAAGTCTACTCTAACTTCTTGTCGTTTGCATGACTCCCATATTATTATCGATATTTTGATTAAATAAAGTTCTGTGGTTTTTTTTCTCTTACATTTATATATTAAGAACCAACCGTCAATAATATAGTTCTTGACTACAGTTTGTCACTTAAAATTTGTTAAGTCTTTTTCGAAATGGTTTTGTCTCATAGCGTCGAAAACTTAACGAGACTTGATGATACCGGCCAACATTGTTGTATTTGCTCAGAAATTATAGTCTATCAAGCTCAGTTATTGGCCACATCGTGTGTGCACAATTTTCATCGATCGTGCTTTCATACCAAAGTTGGCAATCGAAAAGTGCGCCCTGTTTGCAAAGAAAGTTTGACACAACTGACTTCAGCGTCAACTGAAAATCTCAGTCCCACTGGGCCATCCACTTCAAATCCAAGGTGGCCCAGCACTGTACAGTCCTTACAGACCAGATCTAGGCAAGGCGTAAACCAAATAGTGAACAAAACGTAATGCCCAACTCCGAGGAAATCAACATGTCCTAGGCCTCCGCAAATATACAGCAAGACTTACCGAATATGGCCGAGAGGATTCAACAATCGATTACCGAAGCCTTAAGAGTGGCTATGGTAGAACAGTCTCGACTGATGGTTAGCAGTTTAGCCGAGCAAACCAACAGACTAGTGCAAGCGATATCTGAGGGCCTACGAGTCAGTCCGTCAGAAAATGTAGTTACGGTATCTCCCGAGCCAAGGCAACCTTCGGCTGAGGTAGAGCCTCAGACTGTAGAGCAGTTTATTAGGTTACCAGCCTCTATGCAGTCAAATTCGGGTTCCCGTTCAAAGTCAATCGGCAAGAATGTCTGAAGCTTCGAATAATTTTTCACCTCCAGTAAACCATACGCAAGCTGGTATAAGGTCGTATTCCGCTACAACCGCGCCTAGTAGAGGTGAAGTAGGTTCAGGCCTTCGTCCAGATCGAATAAGCCAAGTCATGGCAAATTGGAAAATTCGGTTCACCGGAAAGGCTATCATGTCTATTGACGACTTTATATATCGGGTAGAAGCATTGACTAAACAAACCTTAGATGGGAATTTTGACTTGACAGCCAGATATGCAAGTAATTTGTTCGATGGTAGCGCCTGCGAGTGGTATTGGCGATATCACAAAAGTGTATCCGAGGTTTACTGGCCTTAGCTTTGCGTAGCTCTGCGTGGTCAGTATAAAGATGACCGTACGGACAGGAACATACGATCTGAAACTGAACGTCGCAAACAGCGACCAAATGAATCGTTTGACGATTTTTATGGGGCTATAGCTTCTTTAGCAGACAAACTGTCCGAGCCCATGTCAGAGAAATTGTTGGTAGAAACATTAAGAGCCAACTTGTTGAATGAGATTCAACATAATATATTGTATGAGCCGGCAAGTACAGTAAAGGCTCTACGACATTTAGTGCGTACGCGAGAGATTTTCTTGCAAACAATAGCTAAAACCAAACAGGCAGTACCCCCGTCTCGACCCATACCTTGTCATGTTAATGTCATCTCGGGAACGGAAGTTAAAGATGTGTCTCTAAAATATGTCGGGCCTGATGTTGAGTTCGAAGTATCCGTCGTAGATATAGCGTGTTGGAATTGCGCAGGAAAAGGCCATCGTTACCAAGAGTGCATGGCAGAGCGCAAAGTATTTTGTTATGGCTGCGGAAAAGCTGATACCCACAAGCCTAGCTGTAGAAATTGTAGCTTAAACGCATCAAAAAACGCGATGGCGCGCGCACCGCAGAAAAGTGCACGTCGACAAATGGTCAGCAAAGCGACCAACACCGATTTAGTATGCAAACAACTGAAACTTATATCCACACAGACAGTTCCTCTCGACCTGATTTAACTTTCAACACTCGTGTTGACTCACCACACTTACAAAAATACCGTTCAAAATGCCGACAGATTGAGTTTAAAAACAAGTGGCGTGTAGAAAGAATTTCAATAGTATCCTCAATAATAGATGTACCAAATAACTTACGCCCTCATGCTTAGGTGTTGCTTCTAGGAAGAAAAGTAGTCGGACTTATGGACACTGGTGCTTCCATTAGCTGTATCGGTGGCAAACTTACTACTGAACTTCTTCACGATAGTTTAAGTTATAAGCCAATGGTTTCCAAAGTGAGAACAGCAGACGGAAAGAATCAACCAATTATAGGTAAATTTATTACCGCAGTAAAGTACCGAGGTGACACTAAAAATATATGTCTTTATTTAGTGCCTTCTCTAGCCGATCTGTACCTTGGTATTGATTTTTGGACCGTTTTTGATTTATTACCCGTTCACCTTATGGCTAGAAACTTTAATATTTCTTCCCTTGAAGATCCGACAATGAAGGAAATCACGCCTGTCCAACATCACCAATTGAGAAGAACGATTGAGATGTACCCTTCATTTGCCCAAAAAGGATTAGGTAGGACCTCGTTAATTTCTCACGTAATTGATGTAGCAGACGCTAAGCCGATCAAGCAACGTCACTATGCCGTGTCGCCAGCAACTGAGAAGCTTATGTACGAAGAGTTAGACCGAATGCTTCAGTTAGGAGTTATCCAAGAGTCAAATAGTTCATGGTCATCTCCCGTTGTATTAGTAAAGAAACCTGGAAAGGTCAGGCTATGCATCGATAGCCGAAAGGTTAATGATGTTACCGTCAAGGACGCATATCCGATGCCCTTGATAGATGGTATTTTAAGTAGACTACCGAAAGCAGTATTCGTAACTAGTCTTGACCTTAAAGATGCCTTCTGGCAGATACCTCTGGACCCAAACTCTAGAGACAAGACTGCCTTTACAGTTCCTGGTCGACCGCTGTATGAGTTTGTTGTCATGCCTTTTGGACTGACGAATGCCCCTCATACTATGTCTCGACTTATGGACAAAATAGTCCCTGCATATTTACGCAATGAGGTGTTCATCTACTTAGATGACTTATTGATTATTTCAGATACCTTTGAGCGTCATCTCGAAGTGTTGTCAATAATCGCTTCTCAGTTAACTAAAGCCAATCTCACTCTCAATGTCGACAAAAAAAAAAATTTCTGCCGACGAGAAGTCAAATATTTAGGACATGTTATCGGCAACGGCCTTATTAGCACTGATCCCAACAAAATATCAGCTGTCAAAGATTTTCCGACCCCACGATCAATAAAGCAAGCTCGTAGGTTTCTGGGTATGACAGGCTGGTACCATAAATTTATCAAGAACTATGCCGCTATTTCGTCTCCGCTGTCAGATACTCTCAAGTCAAAGCGGAAGTTTAAATGGATTGACGAAGCACAACAGGCATTTGAATCCTTAAAAAGGCACCTGTGGTCCGCTCCTGTTTTGCACAGCCCAAATTTTTCTGAGCCCTTTGCTATTCACTGCGACGCCAGTCATACTGGCGTTGGAGCCGTGTTAATGCATATGAATCTCGAAGGTGATGTAGTACCGATTGCATTCATGTCGAAGAAACTTAATCGGTGCCAAAGACAGTACACTGTCACAGAAAAAGAATGTTATGCGGCAGTGCTGGCAGTAAAGAAGTTCAGAGCTTATGTTAAAGGTCAGGAGTTTACTGTCATCACTGATCATGCCTCTTTAGCAGATCTTAGTTCGCGTTTAGCTCGTTGGTCCTTAAAGTTGCAAGGCTTTAAGTTCAAAATACTACACAAGAAAGGAAATCAGAGCATTGTTCCCGATGCTCTTTCGCGTACGTACACTGAAGATTTGTCATGCATCACACTAAATAGCTTGATTGTCGATTTAGAGTCACCAGAGTTTAAATCCCCTGATTATGAATCACTCAAAGATAAAATTCGCCAGAACAATTCGTTCGAAAACGGATATGTTTATCGCAGAGCTGAGCACACGGCAGATGTCAAAGTTGCAGATGATTTATGCTGGAAACTTTGGGTACCACAAACTTTAATATCGTCCGCTTTGAAAACAGCCCATGATGATGTCTTGCATGCGCACGGGGGAATAAATAAAACGTTAGAAAGACTCAGAAGGTACTACTATTGGCCAAATATGGTCACTGATGTTAAAAATTATATTAACGATTGTGACAATTGTAAAACCACAAAGTATTCATTAAAGGCGTAAGTGATGTGATGGGGATGGAGACTGGTCTTGATGACATTATCGGCCCGAATAAATTTACTATCAAAACTGGACCGCATGATAAAGTAAGAGTCCATGTTGAGGACTCTGACTCTTACCGCAAGCTAGTGCACTACCTCAAAGAAATCGATGCTGATTACTTTACTTATCAGCTTAAAGAGGATAAGGCCTTTAGGATAATTGTTCGTAACCTGGCAAGCTCCACTAGTGAGACTCGTATTAAAGATGCGTTTTCTCAGCATGGACACAAGGTACTCCGTGTACACAACCCTCGCCCACGTAAGGTGCTTCAAAAAGTAAATGGAGAAGTTATTGAGCAGCTGATTCCAAACAACTTCTTCTTTGTTGATTTGGCTCAAAAAGCGAATAACAAGGAGGCGCTTAATATCAATAAAATCGGAACACAAATAGTCCTGGTCGAAATACCCAAGAAAAACCTAGATGCTGTTCTTTGCCATAGATGCCAAGGCTTCGGGCATACAAAAAATTATTGCTTAAGACCCTATATCTGTGGTAAATGTGCGCAAGATCATCCAACAGCTCAATGCAAGGAAATAGAGGTCGAGAACTTGTGCTGCTCAAACTGTGGAGGTAACCATGCAACTTGGTATAAAGGATGCAAAGTGTTCAAAGCCAGAACAGAAGATCGGAAGCCGAAAATAAACACTGCTACCAGTGGAAAACGTTTTGCTGCTACTCGATTAAATCATCAGAAATCCATACCGGCATCTATTGTACGTGAAAATATATCCTTTTCAGATGCACTACGTACAGGATTAAATGCACCAAAAGCAAACAATCCAAACAATCCATTTCGTCAGGCTCAAGTAAGCTCTCGAATAAACAATGCTGATTATATACAGCCAAATAACAATTCATCATTAGAGAATGCAATAATGGCTCTTACTGCTGAAGTAAATAATCTAAAAGCTATATTTAAGGAGATGCAAGAAACAAATCAGTTCCTGAAACAGATGTGTTTGGCCCTTTTGAATGCCAAAAAATGATGTCTGGGCGTCTAAGCCTCGGATTATGGAATGCTCGGGGTATCTCCGGGCACTTGGAGGATTTAAAGCATTTCCTTGATGAGCATAAAATCGACGTGATGCTAATTACAAAAACTTGGTTGAAGCCTGGCTTATCAATCTTTATACCTGGATACAACGTACACAAGGCGGATCACCCTAGTAATACACTAAGAGGAGGAGCGGCGGTTCTTATCAAGCAGGAGATCTCATACTCTCCCCAGGAATCAGTAAGGAATCCAAAACTGCAAATGGCCACCATTAAGATTGCTACCAGTAAAGGAGAGCTAACAGTGTCATCTATGTATCTTCCTCCGCATATTTCATGGTCGAGAATGGATTTTGAACAACTTCTCAATGGTTTAGGACGAATGTTCATAGTTGGTGGCGATTTTAATGCCAAAAGCCGGTGCTGGGGTTGCTTCAGAGGTGATGCAAGGGGCTCCAGTTTATTAGATGCTGTGCAAAACTCATCTGCTGAAATTCTAGCTACTGGCCATGCTACTCATTTCCCGTATGCTCTTAGTCATACACCTAGTGCTATTGACTTTTTCATCTTTAATGGACTTCTGCTTGCGGATCTGAGCATAAAAACAGAATACCAGCTCTCCTCAGACCATCTTCCCCTTGTAGTAAATTATGACTGCTCTCCAAAGATAAAACAAGGAAAACGTCGACTGTTGTCTCCAGGAGCCAACATAGCTGCGTTTCGAAAAGAATTGGAGGATTCGCTGGATCTTAATCTAGAAATTTTAACACCAGAAGATATTGACGATGCTCATGCAATATTTTTAAACAAAGTACACTCAGCTGCTCTTCTAGCAGCTCCTGCACGGCAATCTTACTCTAGGCCGCAGATGAGGATGCCTCCAATAATCAACACTCTCTTGTTGATCAAAAGAAGACTTAGAAGACAGTATTGTCGTACCAGAGACATAAATGTGAATAGAGTGTACCAAAGAATTTCAAACAGAGTTAGAAAACTGTTACTGATCCACAAGCAGATGAATACTGATCGTTTCCTGGCAGGTATTTCCACTGAAGAGTCTTCAAGCCATTCGCTCTGGAGACTTACTAGAAGATATAAGCAACAAGTAATTCCAAAATATCCAATTAAAAAGACAGACGGATCCTGGGCCAGGTCTTCACAGGAACGAGCTGAAGCTTTTGCAGAGGATCTTGAGGCACGTTTTAAGCCATTTGACACTAGTCCAGTTAGTATTAACAGTAAGGTAAACCGTATCCTCGACAGACCGGGGCAGCTATGCCTTCCAGTTGCTCTAATCACAGACAAAGAGGTTTCGGAGCACATTAAAAAGTTAAAAATTAGAAAAGCTCCAGGAGAGGATGGGCTGGATAACCAAACTCTTAAAGCAACGCCACTCAAAGCTATATTATTTTTAGTGCTTCTATTTAATGCGGTGTTGAGGTTACGGCATGTGCCAGCTCAATGGAAAAAGGCAAGGATCTGTATGATCCACAAGAATGGAAAGAGCCCTTCCTCTTTAGACTCTTATAGACCAATAAGCTTGTTGCCCACTGTTGCCAAAATTTTCGAACGTTGTCTTTTGACACGCTTACTGTCCCTTAAGAGCATCAAAAGTAAAATTCCACCTTTTCAATTTGGTTTTCGAAAGTCCCATGGAACACCTGAGCAACTAAACAGGGTTGTCAATTTTATAATTCAGGGTTTTGAAGCAAAAGAGTACGTTGTTGCAGTATACTTGGACATCAAACAGGCATGATAGATTACTCAGCAAAATTAAGCCACTAGTACCTCCACAACTATTTTCAATTGTGCGCAGTTACTTAACTGATCGTACCTTTTCAGTTGTCATGGATGATGCTGAATCCAGCATTAGAAAAATTGAGGCTGGGGTACCTCAAGGAAGTGTATTAGGGCCCACTCTATATACTTTATTCACACATGACACGCCGACGGGATCATCAATTGATTTAGAGAATGAACATGATCTTGTTATCGCCACATTTGCAGACGACACAGCAATTCTGGCCAGGAGCAGCTGTGTCTATGAAGCCACCGACATACTACAGCAATGCCTTCAGAATTTTGAGACGTGGGCAAATAATTGGAACATTAACATTAATTTAAGTAAATGTGCCAATGTTACATATGCTTTGCGGGTGGACACCTGTCCAGGGATATTTTTGAATGGACAGCTAGTAGAGCAACACACTAGTTACAAATACTTAGGGGTGCACCTGGATAAAAGGCTGACTTTTTTCAAACATATAAACAGCATTGTAGGGGCTCTTAAAAGTAGAGTTGCCAAACTTGGTTGGCTCATAAATAGTCGTAACAAACTCTCCTTGAAAAATAAGGTGATGATATACAAGTCCTGTATAGCACCTATGTGGCGATATGGATTACAGGTCTATGGGATTGCTGCCAAATCTCGCCTAACAAAAATCAGAGTTTTTCAAGCGAAAACCCTTCGTAGGTTGTCGGGGGCCCCCTGGTATATGCGAACGGCTGACTTAGAAAAAGATCTGAGTGTACCTAAAGTTGGGGATGTAATACTAGACCAAGCCAACAAATATAACACTCGCCTGCTAAACCACCCAAATCCACTAGCAAGGCGATTACTAAGGAGGCGCAGAATTAATGGAAGGCCCCAACGCAGACGTTTAAAAAGAGTACATCCAATCGATCTGAATGATCGAGTTTTGTACATAAAATAAATAATATTCTTATTGCAAGACTTAATTAAATAAGATTAAGTTGTTTGTACATTTATCCTATCCATTTAATGTAAGTTGTTCATAAATAATAACAGTATAATTAAATTTAAATAAAGATTTTTCAAAAAAAAAAAAAAAACAAAGTATTCCAATAGATCAATGAAGCCTCCATTGGGACATACGGGTCAGCCAATAAGATTCTTCCAAAAGCTCTTTGTAGATTTTCTGGGACCCTACCCGCGCAGTAAATCTGGCAATGTGGGAATATTTGTCGTTTTAGACCATATGTCGAAATTTCCATTTTTAAAGCCCGTTAAAAAATTAACTCCAGACGCCATAAGGAACTTTATGGAAGAAGGTATTTTCCATTGCTTCGGAATCCCCGAAACCATCGTCTCTGACAATGGAGTACAGTTTAAATCCCAAATGTTCAATTCCTTGCTAAAAAAGTATAACGTCTCTCATACTTATACAGCGTTATACTCTACCCAGTCTAATGCCTCTGAAAGAGTCAACAGATCTATCCTTGCAGCCATAAAAGCTTATGTAGACCAAAATCAGCGTAATTGCGATGAAAAATTGAGTAGCATAAGTTGCGCTCTTCGCTCAAGCTTCCACTTATCTATCAATACCAGCCCTTATAAGTTAGCATTTGGCCAAAATATGGTTACCAACGGCAAAAATTATAAGCTGTTACGATCGCTGGGCATGCTGGATGATCGAAGCATACAGTTCAGTCGAGAAGATTCGTTTGATCTGTTGCGTATCAAGGCAAAAGCTACTAAGCAGACGCAGTATGCCCGCAATGAAAAGGCTTACAACCTGCGAGCGAATGAAGTGTACTTTAAAGTGGGACAAGAAGTTTTTAGACGGAACTTTCAGCAAAGTAACTTTGTAAAAGGACACAGTGCAAAGTTAGCACCAAACTTTATAAAAGCCCGAGTGCGAAAAAGAGTCGGGAAGCTATATTACGAGCTCGAAGACCATCAAGGACGCCTTGTTGGCACTTTTCATGCTAAGGATATAAAGCAATAATTTTTGATCTACAAGCGCGACTCCCGCTCGCTGCGTTTCCCACCAAGCGTGATTTTAGTCGGGGGGAAAATGTAGTGCGCTTGCCTTAAATATTTTTAATGATTCTGCCCAGGGCTATGCAACGGTGTTTGACCGAACCAATTTTAGTCACAACTAGCGACACCTATAATTATGCGGTTGATTAACTTTAACTTTATTTCAAGCGGCTGACTAAGTCGAACGTTGATTATTAGTGAAATGCAACGCTTTCAGATCTCGGACCCGAAGGCAATCGCAAGATCGGACGAGATGCCGAATGGTTTTTGCTTCAAAAAAATCTCTCTTACCTCGTGGCCTGGTTAGCGTACAGTCGACAAAATCTAAGTCGGGTACAATTTCAACGTATAAATCGAGAACCAATAATTAATTACCTCAAAAAGAAAAAAAAAAATACACAAACAGAATTGAGATCACGATGTTGAAATTGTTTAAGTAAAAAAGTTGTGCCGGTACCGCCGCTAACCCACGATTTCTCGAGACGTACACCACGCGGAGTGGTGCGCCCTAACCTCTTAGCGACTTCTAATGAAGCTAACCGTCCACGGCAGCCCCAGCAGTGATCACTAACAGAGACTTAGTTTCAACAAAGACCAAGTAAAAATATTGTGCCGGTGCCGCCGCTAACCCACGATTTCTCGAGACGTACACCACGCGGATTAGTGCGCCCTAACCTCTTAGTGACTTCTAATGACGATAACCGTCCACGGCAGCCCCATCAGTGATCACTAACATAGACTTAATTACCACAAAGACAAAGTAAAAGAATAAGAAACAAATTCCGGTGCTACTCTCGTTGCTAGAATCACCATCAATCACTCAAACAGCCATACGTACTTACCAAAAAAATTGAAAATCTTACAATAAGACACACAAAGAACATAAAAAAAAAGAAAAAAAAAAACAACCCAAAAACGCATTTGTCCAACATATGTAAATTATCGTATGTTCTACATCATCCAAAAAACAAGTAAAAACGTTGCAGTCGGACGCAACCGACTGCGATATACTTTGATACCAGTTTACATTGCTGTTTTTTTTTAGGATTCCTAGTGCAAATAGTAATGAGGGCTTTGGGTATAAAAATCAGGCAGAAGGGGTAGGCAAGACATTTATCTGTGGCGGATGGCACTTTCTATCCTCCTACCAAGTTTGGAGACTCTAGCGCAAAAACCGACAAAGATACAGAGGTGGGCGGTATAAGTGGGCGTGGCATCCAAAATTTGTATGCACACCTGTTACGGATGTCACTACCAATGTTCATACCAAATTTGGTGACTCTAGCCCAAAAACTAAGAAAGATATAGAGGTGGGCGGTATAAGTGGGCGTGGCATCCAAAACATTGATGCAGATCTGTTACGGATGTCACTAACAATGTTCATACCAAATTTGGTGACTCTAGCTTAAAAACTGACAAAGATACATGCCCTCCGATTTTTTTAGAGCGGTGGGGCATGTCCCGTTGTTTGGGGGCGTGGCATCCAATGTTTTGATGCATAACTTTGTCAGATGTCACCATCTACCTTCATGTCAATTTTGGTGCCAATAGTTTGAAAACTGTAAAAGATACAGGCATTTTTGCTTATAATTGGAGGGGGGCTGGAGGCGAAAAAGGTGGGCGTGGCATCCAAACTTTTGATGCAATTTTTTGGGGATTGCCAACAGCTATCTTGCCATCAAATTTGGTGACTCTAGCTTAAAAACTGGCAAAGATACATGCATTCCGGTTTTTATTAGGGCGGTGGGGCATATCCCGTTGTTTGGGGGCGTGGCATCCAATGTTTTGATGCATAACTTTGTCAGATGTCAGTATCTACCTTCATGTCAATTTTGGTGGCTATAGCTTCAAAACTGTGGAAGATACAGGCATTTTTGTTTATAATTTAAGGGGGGTGGGGGGCGGAATAGGTGGGCGTGGCATCCAAACTTTTAATGCAATTTTTTGGGAATGCCATCAGCTATCTTGCCCCCAAATTTGGTGACTCTAGCTGCTAAAATGTGGGATATATTTGTGTTTTATCGATTCGCACATCGAGGTGTATCGACTTGTTATCGATTTCCCAGGCCCCCTGAGGTCGTAGAGCCCCAAATTTAACACTTTGTCTGACGAAGACATGTACCAAGATATTTGCAAAGTTGCAAGGCTCTAGCTTAAAGGGTGTCGAAAAAAGTTGCGTTCATACGGACAGACAGACAGACGGACGGACACCATGACGGACATTGCACAAACCCAATATACTATGATACCTTTGGTATCAAAGTATAAAAATTCAACGTTTAATTAAAAATTAGAAATTTAATAAGTGAAAATGAAAACGTACTACATATACCACATATTATAATTTTATAAAAGTTCTCAAACTTAAAAGGATTACCAAAACAACCATGAACCTATAATGGAATTATATTAATAACAAAATAAAAATCCAATTGGGTTAGCATTACAGCTCATGTTAAGAGCACAAACAACCACCTTTATTTTTGGTTTCCGTAATGCAGCTCTCACCGCTCAAAAGATCTTTTGGACGCCGAGGAGATGATGTAAGTGCATTATAATTTGTTATTATTTTTTTTTTTTGGCCTTACATCGAGAGATAAAGTGATTTTAGTTATAAACAAAAGAAAACAAGTAAAAACGTTGCAGTCGGACGCAACCGACTGCGATATACTTTGATACCAGTTTACATTGCTGTTTTAAGGATTCCTAGTGCAAATAGTAATGAAGGCTTTGGGTATAAAAATCAGGCAGAAGGGGTAGGCAAGACATTTATCTGTGGCGGATGGCACTTTCTATCCTCCTACCAAGTTTGGAGACTCTAGCGCAAAAACCGACAAAGATACAGAGGTGGGCGGTATAAGTGGGCGTGGCATCCAAAATTTGTATGCACACCTGTTACGGATGTCACTACCAATGTTCATACCAAATTTGGTGACTCTAGCCCAAAAACTAAGAAAGATATAGAGGTGGGCGGTATAAGTGGGCGTGGCATCCAAAACATTGATGCAGATCTGTTACGGATGTCACTAACAATGTTCATACCAAATTTGGTGACTCTAGCTTAAAAACTGACAAAGATACATGCCTTCCGATTTTTTTTAGAGCGGTGGGGCATGTCCCGTTGTTTGGGGGCGTGGCATCCAATGTTTTGATGCATAACTTTGTCAGATGTCACCATCTACCTTCATGTCAATTTTGGTGCCAATAGTTTGAAAACTGTAAAAGATACAGGCATTTTTGCTTATAATTGGAGGGGGGCTGGAGGCGAAAAAGGTGGGCGTGGCATCCAAACTTTTGATGCAATTTTTTGGGGATTGCCAACAGCTATCTTGCCATCAAATTTGGTGACTCTAGCTTAAAAACTGGCAAAGATACATGCATTCCGGTTTTTATTAGGGCGGTGGGGCATATCCCGTTGTTTGGGGGCGTGGCATCCAATGTTTTGATGCATAACTTTGTCAGATGTCAGTATCTACCTTCATGTCAATTTTGGTGGCTATAGCTTCAAAACTGTGGAAGATACAGGCATTTTTGTTTATAATTTAAGGGGGGTGGGGGCGGAATAGGTGGGCGTGGCATCCAAACTTTTAATGCAATTTTTTGGGGAATGCCATCAGCTATCTTGCCCCCAAATTTGGTGACTCTAGCTGCTAAAATGTGGGATATATTTGTGTTTTATCGATTCGCACATCGAGGTGTATCGACTTGTTATCGATTTCCCAGGCCCCCTGAGGTCGTAGAGCCCCAAATTTAACACTTTGTCTGACGAAGACATGTACCAAGATATTTGCAAAGTTGCAAGGCTCTAGCTTAAAGGGTGTCGAAAAAAGTTGCGTTCATACGGACAGACAGACAGACGGACGGACACCATGACGGACATTGCACAAACCCAATATACTATGATACCTTTGGTATCAAAGTATAAAAATTCAACGTTTAATTAAAAATTAGAAATTTAATAAGTGAAAATGAAAACGTACTACATATACCACATATTATAATTTTATAAAAGTTCTCAAACTTAAAAGGATTACCAAAACAACCATGAACCTATAATGGAATTATATTAATAACAAAATAAAAATCCAATTGGGTTAGCATTACAGCTCATGTTAAGAGCACAAACAACCACCTTTATTTTTGGTTTCCGTAATGCAGCTCTCACCGCTCAAAAGATCTTTTGGACGCCGAGGAGATGATGTAAGTGCATTATAATTTGTTATTATTTTTTTTTTTTGGCCTTACATCGAGAGATAAAGTGATTTTAGTTATAAACAAAAGAAAACAAGTAAAAACGTTGCAGTCGGACGCAACCGACTGCGATATACTTTGATACCAGTTTACATTGCTGTTTTAAGGATTCCTAGTGCAAATAGTAATATATGAGGGCTTTGGGTATAAAAATCAGGCAGAAGGGGTAGGCAAGACATTTATCTGTGGCGGATGGCACTTTCTATCCTCCTACCAAGTTTGGAGACTCTAGCGCAAAAACCGACAAAGATACAGAGGTGGGCGGTAGAGGTGGGCGTGGCATCCAAAATTTGTATGCACACCTGTTACGGATGTCACTACCAATGTTCATACCAAATTTGGTGACTCTAGCCCAAAAACTAAGAAAGATATAGAGGTGGGCGGTATAAGTGGGCGTGGCATCCAAAACATTGATGCAGATCTGTTACGGATGTCACTAACAATGTTCATACCAAATTTGGTGACTCTAGCTTAAAAACTGACAAAGATACATGCCCTCCGATTTTTTTAGAGCGGTGGGGCATGTCCCGTTGTTTGGGGGCGTGGCATCCAATGTTTTGATGCATAACTTTGTCAGATGTCACCATCTACCTTCATGTCAATTTTGGTGCCAATAGTTTGAAAACTGTAAAAGATACAGGCATTTTTGCTTATAATTGGAGGGGGGCTGGAGGCGAAAAAGGTGGGCGTGGCATCCAAACTTTTGATGCAATTTTTTGGGAATTGCCAACAGCTATCTTGCCATCAAATTTGGTGACTCTAGCTTAAAAACTGGCAAAGATACATGCATTCCGGTTTTTATTAGGGCGGTGGGGCATATCCCGTTGTTTGGGGGCGTGGCATCCAATGTTTTGATGCATAACTTTGTCAGATGTCAGTATCTACCTTCATGTCAATTTTGGTGGCTATAGCTTCAAAACTGTGGAAGATACAGGCATTTTTGTTTATAATTTAAGGGGGGGGGGGGGCGGAATAGGTGGGCGTGGCATCCAAACTTTTAATGCAATTTTTTGGGGAATGCCATCAGCTATCTTGCCCCCAAATTTGGTGACTCTAGCTGCTAAAATGTGGGATATATTTGTGTTTTATCGATTCGCACATCGAGGTGTATCGACTTGTTATCGATTTCCCAGGCCCCCTGAGGTCGTAGAGCCCCAAATTTAACACTTTGTCTGACGAAGACATGTACCAAGATATTTGCAAAGTTGCAAGGCTCTAGCTTAAAGGGTGTCGAAAAAAGTTGCGTTCATACGGACAGACAGACAGACGGACGGACACCATGACGGACATTGCACAAACCCAATATACTATGATACCTTTGGTATCAAAGTATAAAAATTCAACGTTTAATTAAAAATTAGAAATTTAATAAGTGAAAATGAAAACGTACTACATATACCACATATTATAATTTTATAAAAGTTCTCAAACTTAAAAGGATTACCAAAACAACCATGAACCTATAATGGAATTATATTAATAACAAAATAAAAATCCAATTGGGTTAGCATTACAGCTCATGTTAAGAGCACAAACAACCACCTTTATTTTTGGTTTCCGTAATGCAGCTCTCACCGCTCAAAAGATCTTTTGGACGCCGAGGAGATGATGTAAGTGCATTATAATTTGTTATTATTTTTTTTTTTGGCCTTACATCGAGAACTAAAGTGATTTTAGTTATAAACAAAAGAAAACAAGTAAAAACGTTGCAGTCGGACGCAACCGACTGCGATATACTTTGATACCAGTTTACATTGCTGTTTTAAGGATTCCTAGTGCAAATAGTAATATATGAGGGCTTTGGGTATAAAAATCAGGCAGAAGGGGTAGGCAAGACATTTATCTGTGGCGGATGGCACTTTCTATCCTCCTACCAAGTTTGGAGACTCTAGCGCAAAAACCGACAAAGATACAGAGGTGGGCGGTAGAGGTGGGCGGTAGAGGTGGGCGTGGCATCCAAAATTTGTATGCACACCTGTTACGGATGTCACTACCAATGTTCATACCAAATTTGGTGACTCTAGCCCAAAAACTAAGAAAGATATAGAGGTGGGCGGTATAAGTGGGCGTGGCATCCAAAACATTGATGCAGATCTGTTACGGATGTCACTAACAATGTTCATACCAAATTTGGTGACTCTAGCTTAAAAACTGACAAAGATACATGCCTTCCGATTTTTTTTAGAGCGGTGGGGCATGTCCCGTTGTTTGGGGGCGTGGCATCCAATGTTTTGATGCATAACTTTTCAGATGTCACCATCTACCTTCATGTCAATTTTGGTGCCAATAGTTTGAAAACTGTAAAAGATACAGGCATTTTTGCTTATAATTGGAGGGGGCTGGAGGCGAAAAAGGTGGGCGTGGCATCCAAACTTTTGATGCAATTTTTTGGGGATTGCCAACAGCTATCTTGCCATCAAATTTGGTGACTCTAGCTTAAAAACTGGCAAAGATACATGCATTCCGGTTTTTATTAGGGCGGTGGGGCATATCCCGTTGTTTGGGGGCGTGGCATCCAATGTTTTGATGCATAACTTTGTCAGATGTCAGTATCTACCTTCATGTCAATTTTGGTGGCTATAGCTTCAAAACTGTGGAAGATACAGGCATTTTTGTTTATAATTTAAGGGGGGGTGGGGGCGGAATAGGTGGGCGTGGCATCCAAACTTTTAATGCAATTTTTTGGGGAATGCCATCAGCTATCTTGCCCCCAAATTTGGTGACTCTAGCTGCTAAAATGTGGGATATATTTGTGTTTTATCGATTCGCACATCGAGGTGTATCGACTTGTTATCGATTTCCCAGGCCCCCTGAGGTCGTAGAGCCCCAAATTTAACACTTTGTCTGACGAAGACATGTACCAAGATATTTGCAAAGTTGCAAGGCTCTAGCTTAAAGGGTGTCGAAAAAAGTTGCGTTCATACGGACAGACGGACAGACGGACGGACACCATGACGGACATTGCACAAACCCAATATACTATGATACCTTTGGTATCAAAGTATAAAAATTCAACGTTTAATTAAAAATTAGAAATTTAATAAGTGAAAATGAAAACGTACTACATATACCACATATTATAATTTTATAAAAGTTCTCAAACTTAAAAGGATTACCAAAACAACCATGAACCTATAATGGAATTATATTAACAACAAAATAAAAATCCAATTGGGTTAGCATTACAGCTCATGTTAAGAGCACAAACAACCACCTTTATTTTTGGTTTCCGTAATGCAGCTCTCACCGCTCAAAAGATCTTTTGGACGCCGAGGAGATGATGTAAGTGCATTATAATTTGTTATTATTTTTTTTTTGGCCTTACATCGAGAGATAAAGTGATTTTAGTTATAAACAAAAGAAAACAAGTAAAAACGTTGCAGTCGGACGCAACCGACTGCGATATACTTTGATACCAGTTTACATTGCTGTTTTAAGGATTCCTAGTGCAAATAGTAATATATGAGGGCTTTGGGTATAAAAATCAGGCAGAAGGGGTAGGCAAGACATTTATCTGTGGCGGATGGCACTTTCTATCCTCCTACCAAGTTTGGAGACTCTAGCGCAAAAACCGACAAAGATACAGAGGTGGGCGGTATAAGTGGGCGTGGCATCCAAAATTTGTATGCACACCTGTTACGGATGTCACTACCAATGTTCATACCAAATTTGGTGACTCTAGCCCAAAAACTAAGAAAGATATAGAGGTGGGCGGTATAAGTGGGCGTGGCATCCAAAACATTGATGCAGATCTGTTACGGATGTCACTAACAATGTTCATACCAAATTTGGTGACTCTAGCTTAAAAACTGACAAAGATACATGCCTTCCGATTTTTTTAGAGCGGTGGGGCATGTCCCGTTGTTTGGGGGCGTGGCATCCAATGTTTTGATGCATAACTTTGTCAGATGTCACCATCTACCTTCATGTCAATTTTGGTGCCAATAGTTTGAAAACTGTAAAAGATACAGGCATTTTTGCTTATAATTGGAGGGGGCTGGAGGCGAAAAAGGTGGGCGTGGCATCCAAACTTTTGATGCAATTTTTTGGGGATTGCCAACAGCTATCTTGCCATCAAATTTGGTGACTCTAGCTTAAAAACTGGCAAAGATACATGCATTCCGGTTTTTATTAGGGCGGTGGGGCATATCCCGTTGTTTGGGGGCGTGGCATCCAATGTTTTGATGCATAACTTTGTCAGATGTCAGTATCTACCTTCATGTCAATTTTGGTGGCTATAGCTTCAAAACTGTGGAAGATACAGGCATTTTTGTTTATAATTTAAGGGGGGTGGGGGCGGAATAGGTGGGCGTGGCATCCAAACTTTTAATGCAATTTTTTGGGGAATGCCATCAGCTATCTTGCCCCCAAATTTGGTGACTCTAGCTGCTAAAATGTGGGATATATTTGTGTTTTATCGATTCGCACATCGAGGTGTATCGACTTGTTATCGATTTCCCAGGCCCCCTGAGGTCGTAGAGCCCCAAATTTAACACTTTGTCTGACGAAGACATGTACCAAGATATTTGCAAAGTTGCAAGGCTCTAGCTTAAAGGGTGTCGAAAAAAGTTGCGTTCATACGGACAGACGGACAGACGGACGGACACCATGACGGACATTGCACAAACCCAATATACTATGATACCTTTGGTATCAAAGTATAAAAATTCATACGTTTAATTAAAAATTAGAAATTTAATAAGTGAAAATGAAAACGTACTACATATACCACATATTATAATTTTATAAAAGTTCTCAAACTTAAAAGGATTACCAAAACAACCATGAACCTATAATGGAATTATATTAATAACAAAATAAAAATCCAATTGGGTTAGCATTACAGCTCATGTTAAGAGCACAAACAACCACCTTTATTTTTGGTTTCCAAAGTAATGCAGCTCTCTACCGCTCAAAGAGATCTACACCTTCTTTTTGGGACGCCGAGGAGATGATGTAAGTGCATTATAATTTGTTATTATATTTTTTTTTGGCCTTACAGCGAGAGATAAAGTGATTTTAGTTATAAACAAAAGAAAAAAACATAATACGTTCCTAAAATTTGGTGCTTAAGAACAGAAAAAGAAAACAAAAACGTGCAAAGCCGCTCTCTTAACTTAAAGCAAAATAAAGAGAGTGCTGCATCCAAACTTCAATGATTGCGCTATCGCAAAGAGCTTTGTAATATGCAGAACTAAAGAAACCCCCAGCCTAGAACTATGCCACTAAAGTTATTTTATCGCCTGCTTTGGCCTGTAAAACAAATATAAATTTCAATAAATTTTTCCGCCCAATTAATGCAAAAAAAAGGAATACAAATAAATTGAAATTTTTTTTAAATGAATACAAACATATAAATAAATTAACTAGAACTTTTATAAAAATATATATTATATATACCAAAATAAAAGATTTGAAATAAAATTTTTTTGCAATTGCTAAGGATAAATTAATGAATATTATTTGTTTTTGAATTGAATGTGGAATAAACGATAATTAGAACGTTAATTTTTATTGTTTATATTATAATTTGAAATAAAATGAACAAAAATTATATTAGTTATTAATAGGAAATTATAAAAACAAATGAGAGCCTTGAACTTATAAATACTTTCCACTCATCCAATATTTCTGCTTTTGTTCCTGGCTATTTTTGCTACCAATATATTAAATATGCATATTAAGAATAAATTAAAACTTTATAACGTTTATTAAAATGAATCTATAAGTTTTTCTCTTGTGGGGAGTCATGCGGCGAATTAATAGAAGGAATATGATTTAGACTGGCGTTTGGTTTAGGGATCATCAACATAAATTATTTTTGGATAACGATGATCATGGTAGGGTGGGCAAAAGCTGTGACACTAACATCAGTCCAGTACAGCCAAGCAACAATCGTGGAGTGTCGTCTCCAGCGCCTAATATGAGAATCTCTTACGAATCCTTACCCTCCTTTTCCCCTCTCATTTCCCCTTTATATAGTCGGAATTACTATGGTTCGCACGCGATTTATTTAATTAATAGGAGTAAGTAGTTCCGCGAGAAGTAGCGCAAGGAAAACTATTTAAACTGGAACCTACCCCTTCTACCGATCATACAGCCGGAGCCAGCGCGTGCACCCATTCTTGCATTACACAATAACTGTAGAGTACTCGGATATTTATATTTTGTTGGGGAAACAAACTGAGCGATTTTTTTCTTCTTCTTTAAAATTTTATTTAAATAAACGTTATGCTTGGCTTACGATATTCAAATTAGCTAAGACCAGCACCAATGTTGCAATCGACGATCAAGGCAATGCAACTTTGCGTGTGTAAGGTTCGGTAAAAGTACGAAGGTAGAGGCTAACGCTGACAAGGCTTGTGGTTAGATCCGGTGGCACATAATGTTCTTTTCAATTCTGACTACTGATCGAGAAGGACGTATGTGACTGCTGAAATTAAACTCAATTTAAAGTCACGCCACGCCTGCAATTTAATAAAAAGGCAAATCTTCTTTGCGTTATCGCATCATTGCGAAATATTGATTTGTTTTAAGCTTTTTGGAGTGAAGCTTCCATGCACTTGTTGCGAAGGTAAATATTTCGGGCGTACGAGTAGAGAAAATTCAAGTTTTTTAATTTTCATTAATTTTGGTTAGATTTGCAAGGGCAGATTCCCTATATTTTATCTAATTATATTCGGCCACATAAGCGCAAATTGTTGTACAAGTTTGGCATTAACTACAACAATTGTTTTGCGTGGGTGTGTGTCTCTGGGAGATCTGGAGCAGCAAGACGTTTTGGGAGCTTAGCAAGTGGTCAGCTGGCTTTGCTGCACTTAGCTACCAATTCGCCGTAAACGATCCAAAGGGGATTGAGAGCAACGTCAGAGAGGCAGTCAGACGTTTTAATAACTTCCACCAAAGCAGCAGCAGAAAAACGAGCACAAAAGCTCAAAGTTAAAATTTTGTAAAAAAAAAACGAAAAATCTAAGAACAATTAGTTCTAAAATCAATCTAAAACCTAAAATATTAAAAGTAGTGCGGCAAATTGTGTTAATCTTATACCTGTGAGTTAAAAGAACAAACATTTCTAAAATCGGCTATGAACAGAGAACATATTAAAATTAAACAATTGAGTGAATCTCACATACAAGCAGTGACAATATAGAAGAACGAAAAATGAGTGAACAGCAAACGATACGCAAAGCGTGCGTGTAACTTTTTAGCACAAAATAAAACATGCAAATACTCAAATAAAATAACAAAAAAAAAAAAAAAAACACCTTAACCTTAACCTTAAAAATACCCTACGTTAAACACTTAATAAAAACCAATAAACTGGATCATCGTGGAGGCCTTCATTGACATCTGGTAATGGGGTGAGTGAAAACAACAATCATTATAACTATTACAAAAGAAACATTTGAACCTAAATGAGTGAAAAATAAATATTTAACATAGTTGCTTAACCAAAGTGCGTGAGTAAGTAAGCGAACAGGCATACCGACTCATTATAGAGAAGTGTATTATCGGATTATGCGTAGATAAGCACGGCTAAAAAATTTGGTTCAGCAATTATCATTGTTATGCTTTGAGCAATCGCTGTACGCATTGTCTGCATTCTTTATGCTATGCAAAAAGTGATGCTCTCGCTAACGTTTGAGTGCAATAGCAGGTGCTCACGCATGCTAATATAAATTGAGCATATTTCGCTGTCGCTTTGAGTGTAAACTTAAATGCACTGCTTGCGTATTCTTTTCTGTTTGAGATTTATATGCTCATGTCGTTTTACATGCAAACGTTTATTACGTTAATAACAGCTGAGTGTCTGCGAGATTTACAAACTTATTTAACCTGATTAAAATTAATGTTTTTGTTTAATTTATTTATTGATAAAAGTTCAAACCTTTTATATATATATATTGTATTTTTTTTCCCCCGATATTATATTAAATACAGGTATAAGAAACACAATAACCGCCCGTTTAAGAAAATTTTAAAAAAATAATTATATTTGCTTTGTTTACATTAAAATTAGTACAATGAACTCAGAAAAAAGAAAAACTCGTGCAGACGTAAATTTTACGCACATTTAAAAAAACATTTTAGTTAAAATTTATAGGATATAGGTTAAATAATTTTAATAAACAAACAGGAATTTTAGTATTGAAGATAAACAAAAATGAAATAAAATGAAGTTTATTAATGTTAATAAGATGAACTTTAATACAGTGAATAGAACTAATAATGAATAAATTTAATATGGATTGCTAAGTAAATTTCTTCTTTCCTTGAAGTGATGTGAAGGTGGGGTGGTAACAGGGTAACCAAATTTGGGAGTTTTCAGGAAAATGTTCGCGTGCGGAAAACTCAACGGTAGGGAGGGTTGTGACACGCTGCTGCAATAACAACAGTGCAGTCGGTGCATTGCAGTCATGCTAAATCGAAGTGGGTCTATTGCTGCAATGTATCTTTTTTGTGGTCTTAGTTGAGTGTTATTATTTTTTCGTGTTAGCATCATACATAATGGCAAGGGACATTTTTTTAAATTATTATGTAACCTGAGGTTGAAGATTGAAAAGGTCAAGAACCCCCCCACAGGCTGTTTTGCTAGTCGTGTCCCAATCGATCTTCTTCTCTTTCAACAAAACTCCGGAAGTTCCACTTTTACGGAAGGCCGGGGTCTACGTGGCTCTACGACATCTTAGGAGCTAGATAAATCTATTCGGCTACTGTACATTTATTAGTGTCTAACCAAAGTGGGTACATTACATAGTTGGCGCCCAGCAACGTGAGGCTCAGAAGACAGTCTGTCTATGGACTGTTTAAAGTTTTTACGGTTTTCTATAGTTCCAAGCTAAATCTATTTTCTTTTATGTGTTATAAAAAAAAAAAAAAAAAAACTAAGAGTGCCTCCAGATAAGGTGTAGGTTAGTCGATAGTAGTGAAGTAGACGATGGCAGTGACCGTTATTCTAGCGTTACATAAAGCTATCCTGCATAAAGCCTGATTTTAAGCAAACAAAGTTTACTATTAAAAGCATAATCAGTAATGTGGTAATTTCGCGGATTACTATGTGAACTGATGTGACTTGTTTTCGGTGTGAAGCACAAATACTACGTACAATTCGTGCAGAATTTGTTTTTGGATTTGATTCGAAAATAAACTGCATTGTATGAATAGTAATTGAGCAAAAACACAACAGTGTAATCGTGAAAAATGTAGAAAGAGAAAAATTTTATTAAGCGAAAAGTTGAATAAGAATCGCATAGAAGCTAGTATGTGTCGAATACAGAACTTTTGGAATAGTTCGAAAGTCTGTACGATCATACAACAGCATAGTTGCAGCTTACACTTCGTTTAATTGGAGTTTATCATTCTAGTCTTTTATTTGTTCTATCATTTCAACAATCAATTAAGCACATTTATAAATCAAAACAACTGGTACCCCCTTCCAAAACAATCACGGATAGGAAGAAATAAACATCAAATTAATTTTTTTTGGTATACTTGTTAATCAAGAAATTAAATCATCTGATTTAAGTAAGAAATTAATTATTTCTTATAAGTTTAAAAACAAACAAAAAGATAAATAAAAAAGAAACAAGTAAGAAGGCTCTAGTCGAGAAATCCCGACGATTACATACCCTTAACCCCATACGTAACGCGTACAGTCATTAGTGTGTATTTACCCAGTGACCAAAATGACCAAATTTTAAACTGCGATATCTCCGGTGTTTCTTAACCGATTGCAATCAAATTTTTTCAAATGTTCATTATTTTACCAATAGTTTGAAACCTCGTTTTTACAATTTTGAAATTCAAGAATTTTTTGTTATCGATCACATGTGTATATCGGAAACCAGAAATGTTATCGAAAATTAAAAGCAAACTTGATCTTCTCATGGTATAGGAGAGCTTAAGTTTTAAGTTTGAAGTCTCTAGCTCTTGTAGTCTCTGAGATCGGCGCGTTCATACAGACAGACAGACAGACGGACAGACAGACAGACGGACAGACAGACATGGCTAGATCGACTCGGCTGTTGATGCTGATCAAGAATATATATACTTTATGGGGTCGGAGATGCTTCCTTCTGTCTGTTACATACATTTGCACAAAACCATTATACCCTTATTTACCCATTTTATGGGTTAAGGGTATAAAAATATTTAAAAACAATTTACAATGGCTACAGTTTCACATTCGCCAAGAGAGACATCCCGTTCAACAGATCAACGTACAACAATGGGTCAGGCAGAATTTGAATGTAATATCTGTACGCAAAAAGTAGGATACAATGAGGAGTGTGGCATAGCACCATGTGACCACAGCTTTCATATGGCTTGCATTTTAGCATATGTTGAAGATAATAAGGAGTGCTTTACCTGTAAAAGGTTAGTACATCCAAATGATATTAGAAAGGTACAAGTGGGTTCGAGTGCAGAAAACTCCTTAATAGAATCATCAAAAAGTACGGGAAATATTCCTAGGGTACATAATACTAGGGCACATACACAAGAGCAACTAAATAGAACTGCAAATAAGAAGGGTAAAGGCAGACCAAAAACATTACCAATGGGAAACGCTCACACACTTAGTGAAGCATCTTTTCAGGTTAGACCTCGAGTCAGCGAGGTGAGTATAGAAGATCTAATGAATCGGCTAGAAGCAGTTATAGACACTAAACTAGCAGCTTTGTCTATCAATAATACACAGTCCAGGTTGAGGGCAATGGAATCCAATAACCAAATTCCACAACCAGATTTTAGGCATAGAAATTCTAGCAATGGGATTTATAATGATAATCATGGTTTTATGGGACCGGAGAAAGTAACCAACCTGATTCAAAGTTGGAATTTAAAGTTCGATGGTTCAGCAAAAGGACTTCCAGTTGATGAGTTTTTGTATAGAGTTCGATCATTTACTCATGATTTTCTTAACAGCAATTTTGGGTCAATTTGCAAGAATTTACACAGTCTCTTAGCAGGAAAAGCAAGGGAGTGGTATTGGCAATATCGCAAGGAAAATAGTGTGATTGATTGGCAAGAATTTTGCACAGCTCTTAAAAGACAATTTGGGGATTTCAAAACTGATGACGAGATTGAGGAGGAAATGCGTGCGCGAAAGCACGAAAACGCAGAGTCTTTCGACGAATTCTATGATAACGTCATGAATATCGCTACAAGATTGACCATTCCGATCGAAGAATCTCGTTTAATAAAACTCCTTATTCGAAACTTACGCATGGAAATAAGACATAAAATACTTTACGAAGAAATTACGTCGGTAGGGCAATTAAGGAAAATGTGTCGGATGCGAGAAAATTTGATAGCAGAGCAAGCTAATCTAAAATCGCAGAAGAAGGTAACTAATCCTTATGCAGGCAGAAAGCAAGTGGCAATACTCGAAGTAGGCGAGGACTTAGAACTCGAAGAAGAAAGTGGGGGTACTGAAGTTGACGCGGTACAACATATTAAACGAACGTTAATATGTTGGAATTGTGATCAGGAGGGACACTGTTGGGATATGTGTTTGCAGGCAAGAAATGTGTTTTGCTACGGGTGTGGTGCAAAAAACATTTATAAGCCGCAGTGCAACACCTGTCTAAACAAAAAGCCGAAAAACCTCAGGGAGGGCCCATTCGAACAACGCAATCGAATGGTCCCAAATTAATTTCTAAAACAGAAAACTCAGTAGTTAGTTCACAAGCAGATTTAGAAACTGAACAACTACTTCCTATTCAACAAGCAATTACTATTTGTAAACCACAAAAAGATAGAAATACTCCGGACATTCAAAACAAATTCGTAACCAAAACATATCAAGAACGTAGGGCAACATATGAAGCAGCTCGAGAAAAAATATTTGGAGAAAAGCTTTCTAGCAAGGCGAAAAAGCAAAAGAATCGTGCAGGTCAGTATTGGCAAGAAGTCAAGAAAAATCGTAAATTACTGGTATCTTCAATTATCAATTGTGAAAGGGATGGACGTTTTTATGCAACAGTAAACTTTTTAGATTTTGAAGAGCTTGGTCTCCTAGACACAGGAGCTAATATAAGTTGTATAGGGTCAGATCTGGCTTAAATAGATTGGAGTAAATATTCCGAATTTAAGGGCATTGCATCTAGTATTAGAGCTGCTGATGGCAAAGCACACGCAGTTCATGGATATATTAAAGTAAAAATTGAATACAATAGAACGAGTAACGACCTTAAATTATTCATAATTCCGTCATTGGATAAAAGATTAATTTTGGGTATAGATTTTTGGAAAGTCTTTAATTTAGCACCAGGTTTAGTATCAAGTCTTGAAACTACTACATCAGATGTTTTGCCCCCCCCCCCCCCCCCCCCCCCCCCCCTAGTCGTGAGGATAATCAAAGATACCCTTTGACTACGTTACAGCATCGTCAACTAAACGATGTGATAGAATTATTTCCAAATTTTGAAAAACAAGGCCTTGGCCACACTTCCTTGGTGACGCATGAAATCGATATCGGAGACGCAAAAGCAGTCAAGCAGCGGTTTTATCCAGTTTCTCCTGCAGTTGAAAAGTTATTATTTCAAGAGGTTGATCGTATGCTTGAGTTAGGAATAATTGAGCCATCATCTAGTGCGTGGAGTTCACCCATGAGGATGGTAATTAAACCGGGAAAAATTCGGCTCTGCTTGGATGCAAGAAAGATTAATGAAGTAAGCAAGAAAGATGCATATCCTCTCCCAAATATTGATGGAATTTTTGCAAGGCTGCCAAAAGCCAATATAATTACAAAGTTAGATTTAAAGGATGCGTACTGGCAAATAGGCTTATCAGAAACTTCTCGTGCAATTACAGCTTTTACAGTACCAGGTCGTCCGCTATATCAATTTAAAGTTATGCCTTTTGGATTATGCAACGCTCCGCAAACCATGTGTAGACTGATGGATAAATTGATACCAGCAGAGTTAAAACATTGCGTATTTGGCTATCTAGACGATGTAGTCGTTGTGTCAGATACCTTTGAATCGCATTTAGAAATTTTGAAGACGATAGCGAATCAATTTATAAGCGCTAACTTAACATTGAATATTATAAAAAGTAAATTTTGCGTTACTCAAACAAAGTATTTGGGATATGTTATTGGAAATGGTGGTATTGCAACAGACACTGACAAAATTGAATCAATTTTGGCATGGCCTGTTCCAAAATCACTACGGCAACTGCGAGGATTTCTAGGATTATCAGGGTGGTACCGTAGATTTATTAAAAATTTTTCTGACATCGCTCACCCTATTACGCAATTAATATCCAACAAGAAAAAGCTTACCTGGACGGAAGACGCTCAAGAAGCATTTCAAAAACTTAAGGTTCTGCTCACTTCTGCGCCAGTTTTGCAAAATCCAGTGTGGAATTAAAGATGCTTTGTTTAGTTTGAAATTGTCTTTATTTAATTTGGAGGCAGCAATGGTGCCGCTTCCAACGTTCGGTTGTTTCTCAATCTTACATTCTTCCTTAAGTTCTAATTATGCCTAAGGGCTGATTTCTCAATATCCAGTTAGCGAAGAATAAGGAAGTTAAGCCCAATTTTGTTTTCTCTATATTCAGTTAGCTGTTTCGCTTAACTCGTGCCTATTCGTGCGGTTAAGACTTATACCGTGTTTTGTTACCGATATAAGTGTCACGAAAATAATCGATACTCAAACAGCTGACTGTTGTTTACATTGTTTGTTTACTTATGTGAGAAATAAAAATGCCAACAGAAAATCGTGCATTTTATATACACTCATTGCTAACTCGATTCCAAAGGACCCAGCAACGAAGGAATAATCCGAGAGAGTATAGGGAACGGGTGGATTATTTCACAGATCTGCTTGACGCGAAATTTGTGCAACGATTTCGGTTTATTTTAAATTTAAAACAGAAATCATGCTCTGCTGCCGGAAACTCAACTTTTGATTGCACTGCGTTTTTACGCAAGTGGGAGTTTCCTGATCACTGTAGGCGATTTTTGTGGAGTCAGTGTCCCTTCGGCAAGCCGTGCAGTCAAAAATGTATCCCATGCCATTGCATTATTGGCGAAGGAGTACATTGTACTCAATCAAGAATCTGTGACGGAAACAGTCAATGGATTTTTTCAACTTGCAAAATTCCCCAAGGTAGTTGGTGCTATTGACTGCACCCACGTAAGAATTAAGTCACCAGGTGGGGAAAATGCGGAAGTATTCAGAAACCGCAAGGGATACTTTTCTTTTAACGTGCAAGCTGTTTGCAATGCAAAGCTAATGCTGACAGATATTGTTGCGAGTTGGCCGGGGTCGACCCACGACTCAACAATATTTAACAACAGCCGTTTTAAATATAGGCTGGACAATGGTGAGTTCAATAATCACTACGTTTTGGGAGATAGTGGATATTCTTCATCTACATATATGATGACACCACTACAAAATCCTGCAACAGAGGTTGAAAAGCTATACAACGAATCACAAATTCGTACAAGAAATGCAATTGAACGTTGTTTTCGTGTGTGGAAAAGAAGATTTCCAGTGTTATCAATGGGAATGCGTATATCACATTTAACAGTAATGGAAGTTATTGTTGCATGTGGTGTTTTGCACAACATTGCAATAATGCAAAATGATCCGCTGCCTTTGGAGTCGGAAAATGTTTCACCCTATGAAGATCCTGATTATGAGAGAACTAATTTTCAAGGAACAACAAACTCCCGAGCGAGGGAGCTTTTGATTGCCAATTATTTTGCAACGTAAGTTATAGAATGAAATAATGCATGTTTTAATTTATAATTCACTTCTTTAATATTTCAGCCTTTGATTTTTTCCATATCACAACATTAAGTTCTTATAAATTAAGTAAAAAATAAATAAATATATTAAAACTAATTTAACTCTAGTTCTTTTTCTGCTAGTTGCAGTCTTTTTAACTCGTTACTAAGTCTAATCCCTTCCATTTCCAGCTTTAGTTTCTCCAGGGTTACGCTATTAATCTCCTTCTCTTCTTCCCTTTTGCAGCGCGCCCTTTCATTCTCCTCTGTGAAGAACTCTATTTGTTTTTTTATTAACAGTTCTTCATCTGCAATTCTTTGCGTTTTTGGTGGTGTCGCCAGCTTCGCAGACTTCTTTGATTTCAACTTTCCGGGATTCCATGTTGAAAAAGATTGTGAGAGACCACCCTGGACACTTTGTTTAGAAGTGCCAGGTGCAGTGTCTAATGGAATAACGTCATCGTCAAAGTCGTCGAAATCTTCCACATATTCTTCAACCATCACAGCGTCCCCATCCTCTTCTACAAATTCACAGCTCAAATTTCCTAAAAGTAAAAAAATTATATTTGTATATTGCAATATAATATTTATAATTAAAACACACCATCATTGTCTACACAATTTCCCAATCCAGTTGCAGAAACTTGTATCAGTTGCAGAATTTTTTCGGAAACTGCAGAAATTATATTGCGTCTGGCTATCCCGCCTCCGGTGCGATACAGCTCTTTTCTGCTTTCAGCATAATCCTTCCGCGCCTTCTTCTTAAGGTTTTCATATTTGTCCTTTAGAGTTTTCCACGATCTGCAAGTTCCTCCTTGGGCCGCAAAGTTGGCGGCAACATTCTGCCAAGCTTCATCCTTCTGCTTCCATGTCACGCAGTCGCTCTTTTTATTTTCGAGTACATCTTTCTTTGACTCCACCAGATCAACAAGCAAATGCTCCTCTTCTACAGTGAAGTTTTTTGATCGTATGCGCTTGATTTCACTACAATTCATTTCGATTCTGTATTTTATAACTTTTTTTACAATTGCCCGCTCAAAATAATTTGACAGTCACAGGGAAAACAATAACAAAAATCAGCTGGTATACCTTAAAAAAATGGTCACACCGTACAGCGATATTTATATATCGATTATACCAACCAAAACCTTTGAGAAAACAAAATCGGTTAACTGACACTTCGATAACTTTCTTTCAGTTACCAAACTGAAGGGTTAACTGGACATTGAGAAATCGGCCCTAAGTCTCATAGCTGCGCTGCCCACAGTTGGACAGCAGAGAGAGAGACGCTTATGTATTACTATATATGTATGTATATTATGTATATGCTTATGCTCTCTTAAGCTGCATATGCATGCGCTTGAGTTCGTTCAAGTGGTCTGCGCGTGTAACAGAATGCTGACACTTGCACATTCTGTGAGCGCGCCGTTTGACTCAATATTCGGCCACTTGAGTTTAGGACCGGGACTCTGTTTATGCAAACACTGCAACAAAGTGTCACAGTGTGTTTACTTTAAGTACTCTTGGTACAGTAGATATTTAATATGTATGCCTACTACTACATCTCCCTCCTTTTGAAAAATAACGTAATATTATGGAGTTATTTTGTAAGGTTTGCTTATAATAATAATTTTTAATAAATTTTCTTTAAAATATTTATTTTTTTTTTTTTTATCTATCTAAACTTATTGTAGTGAAAACATAATATGAAACATAATGTGACAATATATTGACAATAATAAAATGATTACATACCAAAAATTATATTATATATATTTTTTTTGAATTGTATTGTGGTTGATCAGACCGACAATTTATAAAATTATGCTCGAGCTAATCTGTTCTAAATAATTTTAATCTATTTTTATTTACTATTGGGTGTTTTTTCTTACCTACATCTATCTCTACATTGTTTCTATTTTCTATGTTTATTACCTTATATGGTCCTAAATATTTACTTTCTAATTTATGAGCTGTGTCATTTTTAAGTAATACTAAAGATCCTACTTCTAGACTTATGTCGTTTAGTTGCTTGTCGTATTCTATTTTTCGCTTTTGTTTTTCTAAGTCTATTAGAATTTTTGCTCTTTTATAAGCTGTTTCTAATCTAAACTTGAACTCTTTTGCGTAGTCATCTATGTTGTATATTGGATCAATATTATCTATATTGAATTCTGTGAACTGTCTAGGTAGTCTTCCATAGACGAGTTCATATGGGCAGTATTCATGTACTGTTGATGGAGTTGTATTAAAGCAATAGGTGAAATAATTCAGCCATGTGTCCCAATCATCTTTGTCAATCGAGATATACGATCGAATAAATTCATTGAAAGTTCGATGACTTCTTTCAATTGTTCCTAAAGTCTGGTGGTGGTGTGCAGTTGAATGTATATTATTTATTTTCATATACTTGCACAAGTCAGTGATAAGGGAATTTTTGTATTCAGTACCCATGTCCGTTATGAACGTCTTCATTGGACCATACTTTAATACAAAGAATTCAAATATACCTTTAGCTACTGTTTTCGCACTTTTGTCTGTTACTGGTATTGTAACTAGATATTTGGTGAGATCGCATATTATTGTTATAGCGTACTCGTTTCCATTCTCTGTACGAGGTAATGGACCAATAGTATCTATTAAGACAATGTCAAATGCTGTGCTTGGGGTATTTGTAATGATCATTGGTGCTTTAGTATGTGTTGTAATCTTTGCTTGTTGACATTTTATGCAAGTTTTTACATACTTCGTTATTGTTTTAGTCATTTGGGGCCAATAATAGTATTTCTTTATTTTTAACAGGGTACGCGTAATTCCTGTATGGCCTCCTTCTATAGGATCATCGTGATATTTCGACAGTATTGCTTTTATATGACTTTCGTCATTTTTGTCTATTTGTGTCACCTTTGTTAATAGCGCTACTTTTATTTTCGTTAAATATTTATTGCCCATATTTTTAAATTCATTAAGTGATACATATTCGAAAATTTGTTCACTTGGTGACATCTGTAAGTTATTGATTTTATGTAATCCGGCTTCTGAATTAAGCCTTTGAAAAAATTGATCTAAATCAAATTTTTCATTAGAGTACAAATCGTTAACTGGAAATTGTGAAATAATTCGTTTTCCATTCTTTAGCAAACAATTATTTTTTCCGAATTTTATTTTTACAAATTTCCTTGCATCATTATTGCTAATGACTTCATAGACATTGGGCTCTTTTTCTTTCTTTTGCAATATTTTTTCTTCATCTGCGCAGATGTTTTTCTGTCGTTTTGATGATCTTGTTTGGACCATCAATATGTTCCTATTTATTTCAATAAGCTGTTCTATTTTTATTCTTGACAATGCGTCAGCTATGTGATTGTCTTTCCCCTTGAGATATTCTACTGTGAATTGATATTCTTCTAAATCTAGTCTCATTCTTGTTAATTTAGATGTCGGGTTTTTCATTGCAAATAAAAATGTTAGTGGTCTATGGTCTGTTTTAACTAAGAAATGCCTGCCATAAACATATGGTCTAAAGTGTTTTATTGCCCAGTGGATGGCAGCTAATTCCTGCTCTGTAGTCGACTTGTTGCTTTCTCCTCGCGTAAAAGATCGAGAAGCGTATGCAATTGGCAATTGCACCCCGTTGTACTCTTGAGTTAGTACTGCACCACATGCATATTTACTTGCATCTGTGGTTATGCAAAATTCTTTGCTGAAATCAGGGTATTGCAATAATGTAGGCTTCATTAATGCCTTTTTTAAGTATTTAAATGCATCTTCGCATTCTTTTGTCCATTCGAATTGGACATTCTTTTTGCACAATCTGGTCAAATGACGTGAATGTTGTGCGATGTTGTGAATAAATCTTCTGTAATAATTACAGAACGCGACGAAACGTCGTGCGCTATCCGCATCAGTAGGTGTTGGATAGTTTTTAATAACATCATATTTTTTGTCATCAGGAAGGATGCCATGGTCTGTGCACTTATGCCCAAGGAATGTAACCTCGTGCATAAAAAACGAACATTTCTCTGGATTTAATTTTAGGTTGTGTTTTCTACACAGGTCAAAGATGTTTGACAAATTTTTAAACATGTGCTGTTCTGAACAGCCAATGACAACTAGGTCATCCATGTAGAGAAATGCTTGGGATGGCTCAAGGCCAGAAAATGCGAGTGTCATCATTCGCATAAATGAATTTGGTGCCACCTTAAGACCATATGGTAATCGCGTGAAGCGATAAGAACCGGAGTTCGTTGAAAATTATGTTATATTTCTAGATTTCTCATCTAGTTCTATTTGGTGAAATCCTGACATGAGATCGAGACATGAAAAATATTGTGCTCGTCCTAATTGGTCTAAGATTTCCTCTATTCTTGGCAGTGGGTATTTGTCTGCCAAAAGTTTTTTATTTATTTGGCGGTAATCAACTACTAAACGCCATTTTTTTTCTTTTGAGTTTGGGAGAGATTTCTTGGGTACCAAGAGAAGTGGGCTATTATATTCTGAAATTGATGGCTCGACTATGCCATCTCTTATTAACTTTTCGACTTGTCTGTTTATTTCGGGTTTTTCGGTTTCAGCATTTCTATAATTTTTTATGTAAACAGGTGTTTTATCTGCTAATCTCAATGTTTGTTTATAAAAGTTATTGCATGATATTGGTTCTGTTTCTAGACCAAATATACCACTGTATTTGGTACAAAGCTCCGTTAATTTTGCTTTGAATTGGTCAGGGAATGTTAGTTTATCTATGACTTTGTTGGTTCTATTGGTTGCATTTTTGCTAGTTTGAATTTCATAATCTTCTATTGATTCAAATTTAATATTTGGATTTTGAATTTTTATATTTTTGTCTGTTGTATTTAAAATACGGACTACTGAACTATTACTTTCAACTATACTGTTCGCTATTATTACCCCAGGGTGTATTTCCTGGTTTGGTATTAGTACAGTATTTTCAGTAGTCAAAAGCATGATTTGTCTCATAACTTCTGATCTTGCTGGTAGTAATATTGAATTATCAGTATCGTTGTGTAATAGTGGAACATGTATTTGATAATTTAGAGATTTTGGTTTCATGATGAATTCATCATTTTGATAATCTAATATGCAATTGTGTTTTCTTATGAAATCTAATCCAAGAATTCCATCGCATGGTATGGGGAATTCATTATGAACTATTTGAAATTCGTGGTTGATTACGAAGTACTCGAAAAGTAGGTCAATTGGTGATTGTCCGATTGACTGGATTATTCCCTGTCCAATTCCTGATATATTGGTTTTATAGTTGTGATTTATATCTGAATTTAAATTATTATTCTTCAATATTGAGACATTTGCTCCTGTATCTATTAATAATGTAAGCGGTATATTATTTTTTTGGTTTTGAATTTTAATGATGCTACTGAGACTAAGATTTATGTTCAGTATTTTTACTGTGGTTGCTGGTTGCTCAAGGGGGCTTGTTGGTTTTCCGAATTACTTTGTGTAACTCTTACCAAGTTTTGTTGTCCACGGCCTCTAGTTTGGTCGCCTCTGTACGAGCCGCCTCTAGAATTGCCTCTATTATTATTATATCGGTTATTGTTGTTATATCTGGAACGGCCTCTGTTAAAAGGTCGTCCCCTGTAATTACCTCTACCGTGGCTTCCGCCACGTTGAGCGTAATTTTGATAATATAGGACAGTGTTGGTATTTCCAGTTGCTTCGGTGCAACTGTCGACAAATTTAGAGATAGCATCATTCATATTGTTGAATGTGCCTGCTTGCATGATGAGTTTAACTCTATCAATAGCGCAATTCTTGGTCATGGCTTTGACAGCTAAATTTGTGCTGTATTTGGTTGCCATATCTGATGTTAAACCATCATTAATGTATGCACCTTCTAAAGCTCTCGTCAATTGCTCAACTTCTTGCGTGTAAGTGTTGGCTGTCTTGCTTTTTTGCTGTAAATTGAGGAGTTTGGCTGATATAACTTCAACCGATTCTCCTTTTACTGTTCTTGTCAACTTTGCGATGATTTGAGCAATTGTGTTTTCATTGCTAATCAAATTTCTCGCGTGTCCCTTAAGTTTTGTTTTAATCAGGCTTATAGCCGTTGTTTCATGTTCGCCCTTTAAGGAATCTATTAGATTCAGTGCGTCTATAAAACTCTGTAAATTCTCGGCTTTTCCATCATACACGGATAGTATGGAGGAAGCCGTTTTTATGAACTCAATTGTAGTTTGTTCATTCATTGTGGAGCTTATTGGGTTTTCTGGTATTGTTTCTAATGTTTTTATTGACCTTAGAATAGTATTTTCGTCGAATGACGCTGGGCTGTCTAATGAATTAGACAAATTTGTCTCAATTGTGTGTCTTAATGCAATCCTGGTTATTTGATCTCTGAGTGTAGTTAAGAAATCTATTGTTTGTTGCAGATGAATGTGATTTAATTTTAATGCGTTTTCGCATATTTGTTGTCTGCAACTATTGAATGTGTCTATTAAAATTTTGAAGTGCTTCAATTTTGTTTCGCCTGAGATTGGCGTATTTTTATTGAGGCACTTGTATGACTTATTAAATTCTTTTCGTTGTTCCTTAAGGAATGTAAGGATGTTATTCCATTCCATTTATAGAACATAAAATATTAATACACTATTATTCGTCATAGTCGTCACTTTCTGAACTTAGTGGTTCAGCTTTGATGACTTGATCTGCGAATATTTCGTGTATATGTTTTGGGATTCTTTTAACTTTTCTCAACATCAATTTATATTGTAATATGATGATTCTTTTAATCTGGTCATATATGTGTTTTCGAACTATTGCATTGTTTTTAATCCACTTTAGGATTATAATCAATTTTGGATTTACTGATTCTGTACTTGTTAGTAACTCTAAAAGGGAATATATCTAGCTAATAACTTGAGCTCGACCATAATTTTTTTTGAGTTATTTTCTTTTGATATTATTTTTAGCTTTCAACCATTTTATTTAATTTTCTTGAAAAAATCATTGTGACATATATTTCATTTATATTTTTTTTTTTTTTTAAACATCTTAAAGCATCTAATAATTGTTTGCGCTTTGTTCATTTAAATTTTATCCAGATCATTTGCCTGGCTTCTATTTAAAGCTCTTTTCGATATGCACTTGTTATGGTACATACAAACTTTATATAAGATAAATGCGCTCATTAGAAAAACAATTATTGATAATAAAATGTTCGTTAAATCGTTATCAATGTTTTTTGATTCGATTTTATTTATTACATTTGCAGTGGAGTCCACTGTTTTGGTGTCTATCAAACCCATTGTGGGTACTATATATATATCTTCAAATTTACTTATGCTATTGTTGAACATAAAGTTAATTTCTTTTTACATTTAAATTTTTTGTTTGTTTTTTTTTTTTTTTTAATTATTTAAAAACTGAATTTTTGTATTTTTTTTTTTTTGATTTACATTATCCTGCCTAATGGTTAGTATAGCTTTACAGGCTATGCTGCTATTGGGCGAAAAAGGTTTCGCTCAATTTTACAATAATTTCTAATTATATAAAAAAAATGTGCATCGTAGTGCACTAAAAAAAATTATGCAACGCAGTGCATTGTTAAAAAAATATGCGCTCTTGGGGGCGCTGTCGGCTCACTTTTCCTTGGTCTTACTTGGTGCGTAAGACGGTGCCGGTGCTGGCTGCACAGGCTGTACTTCTATGTTGGGGCACCGGTGCTGGCTGCACAGGTGTAGCGGCAATGCGGTGAATATAGCGGTCCCTCGCAGTCGCCGGGGCACGCGTCTGGCTTTGTTGGCAGTGACTTTTGTAATGGAGGTGTAATTAGCTTTATGTTATTTATCACTTGAATATTTCTTGAGTGAGTTGTGTGTACTGGGTTCCGCTCTTCGATGTATTTTTTCAAATAATCGAGCTCGGACTGCAACTTTTGTGCAGTTGTCCACGCGGGTGGTGGCGAGTTCGTGTATAACAGCCACTTAATGTGTGCTATTCTTTTATTGACTTTGTTTTTTAAACCACCGCGTTTACCCATTACTCACACTCTACTCACTCAGACTTTATATTTGTTAATATCCGTCATGCTGCCATTGTTGTTGTTGCCATTGTTGTTGTTACCCCTGTTACTGCCGTTGTCGTTATTGTTGTTCCGGCCAGCGTTGTTGTCCAACGTTGGTGTAAGGGGCGGATTGCCTCTCACACTTGTTGTTCTTTTTGATTTGTAAACGATCCCACTGCTCCTGCAGTCTTCGTGAACATGTCACGGTCGCCATGTGGAATTAAAGATGCTTTGTTTAGTTTGAAATTGTCTTTATTTAATTTGGAGGCAGCAATGGTGCCGCTTCCAACGTTCGGTTGTTTCTCAATCTTACATTCTTCCTTAAGTTCTAATTATGCCTAAGTCTCATAGCTGCGCTGCCCACAGTTGGACAGCAGAGAGAGAGACGCTTATGTATTACTATATATGTATGTATATTATGTATATGCTTATGCTCTCTTAAGCTGCATATGCATGCGCTTGAGTTCGTTCAAGTGGTCTGCGCGTGTAACAGAATGCTGACACTTGCACATTCTGTGAGCGCGCCGTTTGACTCAATATTCGGCCACTTGAGTTTAGGACCGGGACTCTGTTTATGCAAACACTGCAACAAAGTGTCACAGTGTGTTTACTTTAAGTACTCTTGGTACAGTAGATATTTAATATGTATGCCTACTACTACACCAGATTTTTTTCAAAAATTTTATTTGCACTGCGATGCAAGCGATTATGGAATCGGTGCTGTGTTGACACAACGCGATTCAAATGACGAAGAAAAACCAATCGCCTACATGAGCAAGAAATTAAATACTGCACAAAGAAACTATAGTGTGACGGAAAGGGAATGTTTATCTGCGTTAACTGCAATTGACAAGTTTAGATGTTATCTTGAGTTACAGGAATTTGAAGTGATCACTGATCATGCGAGCCTCGTTTGGCTTATGAAGCAGCCAAATTTGAAAGGTCGACTTGCGAGATGGGCAATGCAGCTGCAGGGGTATCACTTTTCTATTAGTCATCGCAAGGGAAGAGATCATATCGTACCAGACGCTCTGTCGCGCTTATACAATGATGAAATCGCTAGCATAGAGTGTCATGGCCCTCTTGTAGATATGAATTCACCAAATTTTCAAGACACCGAATATAAAGAGTTACAATCAAGAATTCAGGCAGAATTAGAGAAATATCCAGACGTAAAAGTAGTAGATAACTTTGTTTACATAAGGACTGAACACGATGATGGAACTGAGGCAAGTCAGTTATCAATGTGGAAACTGTGGTTACCAACAAGACTGACTCATGGGGTTATTGTTCGCGTACACGATAGTGTAGAATCAGCTCATGGAGGTATGAGCAAAACTATTGACTTGGTGAGGCGACATTTTTATTGGCCAGGAATGGTTAAACAAATCAGAGATTATGTGAGGAATTGTGAGATTTGTAAGACCACTAAAGCACCCAATTATGTTTTGCGACCGCCAATGGGAAATCAAGTTGAATCTGATAGACCCTTTCAAAGATTGTACATTGATTTGTTAGGACCGTATCCAAGGAGTCGACAAGGAAATATAGGCTTGTTAATTGTCTTAGATCATTTTTCGAAATTTCATTGGCTTTGTCCTTTGAAAAAATTTTCGTCAATAAATATTATCAAATTTTTACAGAATAGTATATTTTCCAGTTACGGAGTGCCTGAGATTATCATCAGTGATAATGGAAAGCAATTTACGGCAAAGGAGTTTAAAAGTTTTTTAGAATCTTTCGGTATTAAGCATCTTTTCACTGCTTTATACTCGCCGCAAGCAAACGCTTCTGAACGCGTTAACAGATCAATAATTTCTGCTATACGAGCATATTTGACTTCTGATCAAAGAGACTGGGACAAAAATATTGCCAGCATTAGTTGTGCGTTGCGAAATGGTTGTCATCAAAGTATTGGTATGTCACCTTATTATGCCATTTTTGGATTTCATATGATTACTCATGGATCGACATATAAATTGCTTAGAAATTTAAACTTGGTAAATGAATCTATTTCACCACTTAAGCAAGAAGATAAACTTACCTTATTAAGGGATAAAATCAAACATAAATTATCTGACGCTTATGAGCAACAATCCAAACAATATAATTTGAGATCAAAAGAAGTTAATTTTTCGGTAGGACAAGAAGTATTCCGCAGGAATTTTACTCAGAGTAATTTTGAGAAAAACATTTCCGCAAAATTATGCCCTCTTTACGTTAAAGCACAAGTGCGAAAAAAGATGGGAAATTCCACTTATGTGTTAGAAGATTTAAAGGGACAGCTGGTTGGCACGTTTCACGCCAAAGATATTCGTCAGTAATAGTACTCTTTCGTTTTTCGTTTTTTCAGGCTAATCCGCCCTAGGTTAAAAACCTGGCTGATTATCCAGGCCTGTAGAGTACTCGGATATTTATATTTTGTTGGGGAAACAAACTGAGCGATTTTTTTCTTCTTCTTTAAAATTTTATTTAAATAAACGTTATGCTTGGCTTACGATATTCAAATTAGCTAAGACCAGCACCAATGTTGCAATCGACGATCAAGGCAATGCAACTTTGCGTGTGTAAGGTTCGGTAAAAGTACGAAGGTAGAGGCTAACGCTGACAAGGCTTGTGGTTAGATCCGGTGGCACATAATGTTCTTTTCAATTCTGACTACTGATCGAGAAGGACGTATGTGACTGCTGAAATTAAACTCAATTTAAAGTCACGCCACGCCTGCAATTTAATAAAAAGGCAAATCTTCTTTGCGTTATCGCATCATTGCGAAATATTGATTTGTTTTAAGCTTTTTGGAGTGAAGCTTCCATGCACTTGTTGCGAAGGTAAATATTTCGGGCGTACGAGTAGAGAAAATTCAAGTTTTTTAATTTTCATTAATTTTGGTTAGATTTGCAAGGGCAGATTCCCTATATTTTATCTAATTATATTCGGCCACATAAGCGCAAATTGTTGTACAAGTTTGGCATTAACTACAACAATTGTTTTGCGTGGGTGTGTGTCTCTGGGAGATCTGGAGCAGCAAGACGTTTTGGGAGCTTAGCAAGTGGTCAGCTGGCTTTGCTGCACTTAGCTACCAATTCGCCGTAAACGATCCAAAGGGGATTGAGAGCAACGTCAGAGAGGCAGTCAGACGTTTTAATAACTTCCACCAAAGCAGCAGCAGAAAAACGAGCACAAAAGCTCAAAGTTAAAATTTTGTAAAAAAAAAACGAAAAATCTAAGAACAATTAGTTCTAAAATCAATCTAAAACCTAAAATATTAAAAGTAGTGCGGCAAATTGTGTTAATCTTATACCTGTGAGTTAAAAGAACAAACATTTCTAAAATCGGCTATGAACAGAGAACATATTAAAATTAAACAATTGAGTGAATCTCACATACAAGCAGTGACAATATAGAAGAACGAAAAATGAGTGAACAGCAAACGATACGCAAAGCGTGCGTGTAACTTTTTAGCACAAAATAAAACATGCAAATACTCAAATAAAATAACAAAAAAAAAAAAAAAAACACCTTAACCATAACCTTAAAAATACCCTACGTTAAACACTTAATAAAAACCAATAAACTGGATCATCGTGGAGGCCTTCATTGACATCTGGTAATGGGGTGAGTGAAAACAACAATCATTATAACTATTACAAAAGAAACATTTGAACCTAAATGAGTGAAAAATAAATATTTAACCTAGTTGCTTAACCAAAGTGCGTGAGTAAGTAAGCGAACAGGCATACCGACTCATTATAGGGAAGTGTATTATCGGATTATGCGTAGATAAGCACGGCTAAAAAATTTGGTTCAGCAATTATCATTGTTATGCTTTGAGCAATCGCTGTACGCATTGTCTGCATTCTTTATGCTATGCAAAAAGTGATGCTCTCGCTAACGTTTGAGTGCAATAGCAGGTGCTCACGCATGCTAATATAAATTGAGCATATTTCGCTGTCGCTTTGAGTGTAAACTTAAATGCACTGCTTGCGTATTCTTTTCTGTTTGAGATTTATATGCTCATGTCGTTTTACATGCAAACGTTTATTACGTTAATAACAGCTGAGTGTCTGCGAGATTTACAAACTTATTTAACCTGATTAAAATTAATGTTTTTGTTTAATTTATTTATTGATAAAAGTTCAAACCTTTTATATATATATTGTATTTTTTTCCCCCGATATTATATTAAATACAGGTATAAGAAACACAATAACCGCCCGTTTAAGAAAATTTTAAAAAAATAATTATATTTGCTTTGTTTACATTAAAATTAGTACAATGAACTCAGAAAAAAGGAAAACTTGTGCCGACGTAAATTTTACGCACATTTAGAAAACATTTTAGTTAAAATTTATAGGATATAGGTTAAATAATTTTAATAAACAAACAGGAATTTTAGTATTGAAGATAAACAAAAATGAAATAAAATGAAGTTTATTAATGTTAATAAGATGAACTTTAATACAGTGAATAGAACTAATAATGAATAAATTTAATATGGATTGCTAAGTAAATTTCTTCTTTCCTTGAAGTGATGTGAAGGTGGGGTGGTAACAGGGTAACCAAATTTGGGAGTTTTCAGGAAAATGTTCGCGTGCGGAAAACTCAACGGTAGGGAGGGTTGTGACACGCTGCTGCAATAACAACAGTGCAGTCGGTGCATTGCAGTCATGCTAAATCGAAGTGGGTCTATTGCTGCAATGTATCTTTTTTGTGGTCTTAGTTGAGTGTTATTATTTTTTCGTGTTAGCATCATACATAATGGCAAGGGACATTTTTTTAAATTATTATGTAACCTGAGGTTGAAGATTGAAAAGGTCAAGAACCCCCCCACAGGCTGTTTTGCTAGTCGTGTCCCAATCGATCTTCTTCTCTTTCAACAAAACTCCGGAAGTACCACTTTTACGGAAGGCCGGGGTCTACGTGGCTCTACGACATCTTAGGAGCTAGATAAATCTATTCGGCTACTGTACATTTATTAGTGTCTAACCAAAGTGGGTACATTACATAACAGCTTCTCGTCATCAACGTAACATGCTACAAGCTATTGATTTGTACTTAATTTTTAACACACGTTCTTTTTATATTGTAACTGTTTGTTTGTGAGATTCACTGCAACTGTTGAGCTTTTTGATGTATTGTTTTAATATTCGCCCATATATATATTTATGGTTTAAAACACACAGGTATTAGATTAACACATTTTTCCGCACCTTCTCTTGTAATAAGTTTCGCTTAATTTCATGTTTGATATATTAGTAACAACGAACTGTAACGGTGAGCTTTTCTGCCCTTTTTGCTATTCTTGCTTTGTACGTCTGGACCACTTCTGCCTGCCTCTCTCACTTCGTACTCGATCCCCTTATGGTCGTTTACGGCGAATTCGTAGCTGAGTACAGCAGAACAAGCCGAACAGATGTTAATCTCCCAAACCGTCTTATTGCTCCAGATATGCACGCGATGCTCGTATGTACCAACCATACATATATTGAAAATTTTTGATGTGGTTGTAGGTTCAAAATCAACAACGAAATTGCGTTTATTTGCACAGGGTAACGCGAATCTTCCTTCGCAATCAGATAATTGAAGCTTTATTCATATTAGCTGGTTTTGGCTATATTCTTTGCAATGATGCAACGATTAAAGGAGGATTTTTCCGTGCAAAGTCGCAGGCGTGGCAACTTCAAATTAGATTTATTTTTTTAAAAACCAAATATGCGTCTGCCTCGATGTGTGGTCCGAATTGAAAAGAACAATCCATGCCACCGGATCTAACCATAAGCCCTGCAAACGTTAAGCCGTTAACCTTCGGCCTTTACCGAACCAAAAGCGCGCATAGTTGCACTGTACTTGATCGTCAATTGCTACATGGGTGCTGACCTAAGTTAATTTGAATATCGTAAGCCGCGCTTAACGTATATTTAAATTCAAATTTTGAAATTTCAAGGTTAACAAAAAAAATCGTTCTCTCTCTGTTTTCCCCAAAAGATATAACTATTATTGTACTCTACATAGGATCAATTCTTCCTCCGAGCTATCGTCATCATCTTCCATGGCACTTTAACACGTTGAGGACGGCGCAGTTTTTAGTAGTCAGTTTCATCTGGCGGCAGCAATAATCAAACATTTCTTTATCTGGCGGCGCCTTGCACAAATTTTTTTTTTTTGAGAATAACAAAACAAAAAAGAGGAATACAGTGGACGCTCACAAATTAGAACTCTCGGAAATTAGAATCTTCCAGAAATTAGAACCAGTGTTTTTAGTTCATTGAACGCTCTGAAATTAGAACCGCGGCTCTAATTTCGGAGCGTTTTTTTTCTTTTACGTGAATTATTATTTTGGTTTGCCTTTTAACGAATTGCATATTAAAAGGGGATTCACCAACTGCATGTGTTCCTATTTAATTTGTGTGTTTTTGTTAAACGCACTTATATTCGGTCATTTACTTGCAAACTTTTGACAAGCACTTTGACGGCAATGGAAATAATTTAATAATAATAATTTGCTTAAATGGTTCAAAAATAGTGAGACGCATAATAGTAAGCACATGGCTAATCTTTTGGAGCTCCGTAAAGACATTGTTCTGTCCAATTTAAAAAAAAAAAAAAAAAAAAACTAACAGACTACTACAGTAAGAATGATAACTATAAATGATAAAAAAAAAAATTCGTAATAAAAGTCATTTAAGCCTTTTTTTGCTCAATTATGTATGAATACATTTATTTTTTTTTTTTGATTGAACTTAAAATAACATTAATTTCGAAGCCTATTAAGCAAAAAAGAAACCATTTATTGCCTTATACGACATTTAAAAATGCCTCCAGAAATTAGAACTTTTCAGAAATTAGAACTACCCCAGGAACCAACTGGTTCTAATTTGTGAGCGTCCACTGTACAACAAATTTCCTAAAAATGCACCCATTAATATACCATTGCAATTTTTGAATCGTTATTTTGCACAATTTTATGAATTTATGATTCTTTGAATATAAAGCTAAATGTTGACGAATAAGGTCATTTGTTATTCGAAGATGTTGATCGAAATACAACTATTGTTTTTCGGTTTGTTTTGTGTTTAGCAAATTTTTTGGCTTGCATTAGAACTCTTCATTGGATGTACACTTATTCTTGCGCTTGTGCAAAAGCTGTAATTGTTGTTGTTGCAGGGGGACTAGTTAAATCCGGGGTTTGCATTTCCACAAATGCATATAACTCTGGAATTGAGTAAAATAGAGGAAGAAACTTTGGAGCTCTAAAGCACGTTACTAATTTCAAAAAAATGTCATCTATTGAGAGCTTTTAAAACTAAATTTTCAAAAAGCTTTTCTCCAATCCAAGCTGAGATGCAAGTGATATCGGTTTGAGATTGATAATGAGTGAGACAAACTCTTGTGAAAATGTGTGTGTCAGACATTGTAAACGCGCCTTTACGCCAACAGCAAGTCGAAGCACATGTGAATAATTTTTCATAACTTGGGACTTCCCTGAAAAATTTGAATCAAGGGGGCACGTGCCAAACATAGAATTCGAGTTATGGAGATATTCGAGTTATGGAAGTTCGAGTTATGGAAGAAACATTGCATACATTTTTCGTTCTAAACGCTACTGCCACTCGATTAGATTCGAGTTAAAGAAAATTCGAGTAAGGGAAGTTTGAGTTATGGAAGTTTGACTGTATATTCTTGATCAGCATCAACAGTCGATCTAGCCATGTCCGTCTGTCCGTCCGTCCGTCTGTCCGTCTGTCTGTCCGTATGAACGCGCCGATCTCAGAAACTATAAGAGCTAGAGACTTCAAATTTGAAACTTAAGCTCTCCTATACTATGAGAAGATCAAATTTGCTTCAAATTTTCGATAATATTTCTGGTTTCCGATATACACATGTGATCGAAACCAAAAAAAGTAAGAATTTGAAAATTGTGAAAATGAGGTTTGAGACTACGGATAAAATAATGAACATTTATTTATTTATTTATATTATAAAATTTGATCAAAATCGGTTAACGAACACCGCAGACATCGCAGTTTAAAGTTTGGTTATATTAGTCACTGATCAAATACACACAAGTTACTGTAAGCATTACGTATCGGGTTAAGGGTATGTCATTGTCGGGATTTCTCGACTAGATCCTTCTTACTTGTTATTATTTGGCGCCCAGACGTGAGGCCGAATTTGGTGGACTTCATGTACAAAGTTATTAGTACGAAGTTACTCTAAAGTTGGCCTTGATAATGTATTAAATCTTAAAACATAAGTTTACACATAGGTTTCAACCTTTTCCTAAGTGCTATAAATGATCGTGTCTTAGTTAGGCAGGATAAGGCAAGTGGACCAGATCTACTTTTGGCCGCTTAATGAAGCATGTATTTTAGTAGTAACCTAACTCACTCGGTAAATTGTTTCATTTAAACAGTAATTGATCAAAAACAAATGCTGCGGATTACCGCCGATCGAACATAGTTGGCATGCGCTACTATGCTATGTAAGATCTTGGATAAGTAACTGCAAACAAGTGTTAAGTTTTTAGATCCGTTTCGTATGTTCACCCTTTAGATTATGCGGGGTAAATCAGCAGGCCACTTCATTGTTTTGACTGGGTGTTGGTTTAACAAGCTTGATCAAGAGTAAATTTAGTAGGTTACCACGAGTTCAGATTAGTAAGTCATTTTTTTCCTAGGTTTGGTTTTGTAGCTGGAATGGAGCTCGTGGACTAGATCTACGACTCTCCGCGCAAATTAAAAGCTAGGTTATCTGTAATTGAATTTCCTTTATATGTATGGTATGGTAATTGGTTAGTTATCTGATACTCAGGGTGGTTTGGCATGGTATACAATAAAAACTTAATAAGTTTCTTTTTTTTCGTTTTTGTTTATTTACTATTTACGTACAAGTAGCATCGTTTTCAACTAATATTGCGGTGCTCTTTTAAATTTAAGTACTATAGCTGATTTGCAGGATAGATCAGTGTATAGGATAAATATCTTTATTTGGTATGCTTAATGACAATGCCCTTAACACGAAGCCTGTCGAATCTTTCTGTCGTTATAAATACCCCCGAGACAATCTGTTGTGTTTGCACGAAAGAAGTTATTCACAACACGGTGCAATCATTATTTTCACCACGCGTATTTTGAAGGTCAAACAAACAACAGAAAAGCTTGTCCAGTTTGTTGTTGCTGCGCTTCGTTCCTCATCCAAAACTCTTTTCGAAGAACTACAAGCAGCGCAGTCATATAAGCCAATCATGCAGTCTTCAGGGATAACTACCAGAGCACATTCAAAAACGACTGCTGCAAGTTTATCGGTGAACCTGAATCTTGAGACGGCTGCAAATCCGATAAATCTTTCTAGCAGTTCGTCCGATTTACAGTCGAACATAAGTTCGACTATACGACAGACCCAATCCGAGCATCCAGAAGCTGTGGAATCTATGGTCGATCAGAACCGATTAGTTCAGCCAGAAAATCAATCAATACCGATTCAAATGGGGCAAGATACCTTGCTGGCTAACTTACAACAATCTATTACATCAGCAATGGCTACAGTACTATTGCAGCAAACACGTACGATTGCTCAATCGATCGAGACTGGATTTCAGAAATTGTCTGTACAAACTCCCACTAGTTCGGAACCGATTCAGCCTATTACTAGAGTTTCGTAATCGGCCCAAGCACATCAAAGTTTCGAACAGTTGTTCAGAATCCCAAGTAGACCAGATAGTGAACGTTTTCCTTCTGCAGGTATGTCTGTCGGTTTACAGCCAAATTAGTCAAATATTTCTAATTGAAAGGTAAGTTTTACCGGACATGCGTCTTTGTCAGTTGACGATTTTTTGTATCGAGTCGAAGCACTCACTCACCAGACTCTGGAGGGCAATTTTGAATTGTTAGCACGATACGCAAGCAATTTGTTCGAGGGAAGTGCTAATGAATGGTGCTGGAGATTCCTCCGAAGTGTCCCTGTAGTTCGCTGGTTAGATTTGTACGTAGCGTTGAGATCGCAATTCCAGGATGGTAGAACTGATTTAGAGGTTCGATCAGCGATTGCTCAAAGGAAGCATAATCAAACGTTTGATAATTTTTATGAAGGTATATTATGTTTATCTGAAAAGCTTAGTCAACCGCTAGGTGAACAAGCGTTATTGGAAATACTTTGTGCAAATTTGTTGCCAGAAATACAGCACGAAATATTTTACGTACCCATTGGCAACATTTCTCAGCTGCGACACGTTGTGCGTACACGTGAAAGATTTGTGAAATCTGTAGCTCAGTCAATAGCCCCAGTGCAACGATTTCAATCCAAACGTCATGTAAATGAGTTTACGGTGCATACCAAAACCGGCAACGAATATGAAGACGAGGTTGATAATCTTGATCTCCTTTCTTGTTGGAACTGTGGTAAAAATGGTCATAGGTGCCAAGATTGCGTATCAGCTCGTAACGTTTTTTGTTATGGGTGTGAAAAAAGGGACACATGTAAACCATTTTGTTATCGATGTTCTCTCACATTTCAAAAAAACTAACACCCGCGTGCACCCTTGACAAGTGCACGCAAACTAGTGTCCTGGGGGACAATTTCAGAATAGCTATGGATGTCACCAAAGCTAGTAATATCGTACCGGATACGACCCTTATTCCATATTTTCTATTATCTAAACCATAACTCCACTTTAATGCCGAGTGCGTGCGACAGACTCGCAATGGCATTCGGCAACGTTAATTTCGCTTAAAGAAAAATCAGTCCGTAGCGGATATTAATTCCTCTACTGTAATTATGGTAAGTGACATTCGGCCGAATGCAGAGGTAACCTTAGTGGGGAAATCTCTACGTGGTCTTATGGACACAGGAGCGTCAATTAGTTGTATAGGTGGTAAATTTGCATCAGAGTTGAATCCAGTGGAATATAAGCCAGTGAGGAATAATGTTCGTACCGCTGATGGAGCAAAACAAGCTATTGTGGGTAAAATGCGTTTATATTGTTCCTTCACTGTCACAAGAGTTATATCTCGGCATTGATTTTTGGATAGCATTCGACTTGTTACCATTGGTGTTGACCCATAAAACCTATAGCGCTACATTGTCAGCTTTAGAAATATCCGACCCCTTAAAAATTCCACTAACGGATCAGCAGCACAAGGAGTTAATATCTACAATTAAACTGTTTCCTTTTCTGAAAAAGGCCTTGGCAAGACAACTTGGCTTTCTCACGACATAGACGTGGCTGGCTGTACTCCCATTAAGCAGCGTCATTATGCCGTATCGCCAGCAGTCGAAAAACTAATGTTCGACGAACTGGAGAGAATGCTTGCGCTTGGAGTTATAGAAGAATCAGTCCTTGGTCCTCTCCCATTGTTCTTGTTCAGAAACCAGGTAAGGTGCGCTTGTGCCTTGATAGTAAAAAAGTTACCGAGGTAACAATATCTAGATAATTTGCTAGTTGTTTCAGAGTCCTTTGAAAAGCATATCACCGTGCTAAGACTTGCAAGCTTGATTAGCACTTGCAGGTCTAACGATTAACGTATAAAAAAGTAAATTCTGCCTTTAAGAAGTTAAGTATTTAGGTCATGTGATATGACATGGTACAATTCAAACTGCCCCAGAGAAAGTCGCCGCGATAAGAGACTTTCCAGTACCGCGATCTATTCAACAAGTCCGTCGGTTTTTAGGTACCACAGGCTGGTGTCACAAATTCATAAATTATTATGCTGGGATTGCTACACCCATTTCTGACACCCTCAAAATGCGAAAAAAGTATGAATGGTCAGAAGAGGCTTAAAAAGCGTTTATAATTCTAAAAGAGCAAATGTGCAAATGACAATGCCGTTCTCCGTACATTTTGACGCTAGTCATACTAGTGTTGGAGGCATGCTTATGCAAATGGATAGCGAGGGTAATGAAGTACCAATTATGTCTCGCAAACTAAATAGGTGTTAGCGAAATTATTCATTAACGGAAAAATAATGTTTGGCCGCGGTTATGTGCATAAAAAAATTTAGAGCCTATATTGAGGGACATGAATTCTCCATCATTACGGATCATGCTTCGTTAAAGTGGTTCATGTCACAAACGGATTAGAGCACCAGATTAGCAAAATGGGCACTTAAGTTGCAGGCATTTACATTTAAAATATATCACCGCAAAGGCAGTAAGAATGTAGTTCCGGATGCGCTTTCTCGCATATATACTGAAGATTTATCTGTAGTTTCGTTGGATTGTTCAATTGACTTAAAAGCTATGCATTTTCGCGCTAAGGAGTATGTGGTACTTAAAGACCAAATTTTAAATCAAAAGGTTCCATTGCCCGATGTCAAGGTTATAGACCATATAATCTATCGCCGAGCAGAGCATACTACTGGTGAGCAAATAGCAGACGATATGTGTTGGAAGTTGTGGATAACAAAAGAGTTGGTCCCTGACGTTTTAAAACAGTGCCACGAATATCCACTAGCCGCACATAATGGTATTAGTAAAACGCTTGAAAGAATTCGACGACATTACTACTGGCCCAATTTGATAGGGGAAGTTAAAGCTTTCATTAATAACTGTGCAACATGCAAATGCAGCAAACATCCTAATCAACCCTTGAGACCGCCTTTAAGTTCTTCAACCAATATACAAAGAGTTTTTCAGAAATTGTTTATTGACTTTCTAGGTGCGTACCCTTGTAGGCGTAAAGGGCATATTGGCGTTTGTGTACGATTTCTGGAAGAGGAAATTTTTCACTGCTTTGGAGTACCAGAGACGATTCTATCGGACAATGGTGTGCAATTTAAATTGCACCAATTTCTTTGTTGCAAACATATATAGAACAACTCAGCCATATAAGCTGTACACTTCGTTCTGGTATGCATTCCGCTAATAAAAGTAGTCCATATCGGCCTTTGGTCAACATATGATCACCGATGAGTCTACTTATCCCATTTTGAGGAGTTTACAACAGCTAGATGATCGGACTATGTCATTTCTAAAAGAAAATCGGCCTCCGATTTTATTACCATCTTTGGTGGTTGGGCCTAGCTCTTCTGATAGTTCAAAAAACTAACCACCTCCTTCTCACTGGGCTATCAGAATGTTAGAGGACTTTGTAGTAAACTTAGTACTTTGTATCTTAATAGTCATTCTTTTTCCTTTCATGTCGTTGCCTTCACGGAAACGTGGTTAAGACAAGACATACTAAATTCTGAAATTTTTTCTAACAGATTCTGTATCTATAGAAAGGACCGCCCACTGCGTCGTGGCGGTGGTGTGCTTATTGCTGTTGATGTTGACTTTCCCTCTGAGGCAGTAATATTAAGTGATTCTATAGATATCGAATTTGTTGCTGTTAAGCTAAATATTAATGGTGTTGGTATTTATATATTCTGTTCTTATATACCACCTTTATCTGACAACTCTGTGTATAATGCTCATTTGTCAGCTTTACTTTCCATTTCTTCTATGCTCTCTGATCGTGATATTTTTGTAGTTCTTGGTGATTTTAATATTGCTGAAGCTACTTGGAATTCAAGTCCGGACTCAAGCGTGTTGACCCCCATGGTGCAGACTGATTTTCTGGTTGGTTTATTTGAGATATCATTGAGTCAGATCAATGGTATACCGAATTCTCTTGGTAGAATGCTTGATTTGGTTTTTGTTTTGGATCCATCCACTATCTCTGTGTCAAGAACCCTTCCCATATCCACTCCTGAAGACTTATACCACCCGACGCTGGAGGTGGTGATCACTTTGCCTGCATGTGCTGTAAGCCAGTGTAGTAAACCATTAGGACGGGTACGTCAATTTCGGAAAACCGATTTTGTGAAACAGACCCGGCTCTTGGCACTTGTTGACTGGTCGTCTCTCTATGGTTCCGAGGACTTGGATACGGCAATCAGTATTTTGTATAGCACCTTATACAATTTATTCGGTATGTGCGTCTCTTGCGGTAACAGTGCATTTACACTGACGCCTTAAGGCACGCCTTTAGCATTTAGCCTTAAGGCCTTTGAAAAATTTAGCCTTTTCCATACAAAATATGGCCGTTATATTTGAAAATAGCGACTTTTTCGTCGCGCCGCTATGCTACGGGCTAAAATAAAGACCTTTTTTTTGCCGATGTATCGATATTTTCGGCTTGAATTTTAACAGGTGGCAACTTTTAACTTTGAATGTGCAAGCAACGAGAATGAATATAATACAATGAATATCTCTCTATATATAAAATTCTCGTGTCACAGTTTTCGTGGAGATACTCCTCCAAAACGGCTTGACCGATTTTGATAAAAATTTTTAAGCTTATCCGGTATCAATGAGAATAGTCCCACATCTATTTTTCATCCCCCTAAATGTTAGGTGTAGTTTAAAACAGCCATGCTAGAGTTGAACCAGCCCTAGAGCTGTGTTTTGCTAAATCTTAGTAGGCTACATTTAAAATTCAGTAGGAAAAATAATTCTATTCAACGTATAAATGAAATTATTTAGTTATCCGGCGAGCGTTTGTACGCAAGCAACTAAAATAAAGTTACGAAAAAAAATTTAAAAAAAAAACGAACTATTGAATTCGTCATATAAATCAAAACAGTTTATTTTTAACTTTTTAAATCGTAAATTTTTAAAATGCCTGCAAGACGCAGAGGAGCTTCCATAGGCCGCAGTACAAGAAATGCTCGAAACTTGCAGAAAGAACAGAAGAATAAATCCAGCAACAAAATAGTGATGCACGTGTCTGAATGGCGCAATTGCATCAAGAAGAGCCAGAAGATACACGAGCTGAACGCAATGAAGTCAGAAGACTAGAGTAACGACAATCACGCCGTTTTACAGTCAAAAGACGAAGAACAAATGACCAACAACGACAACAGGTACATCGAGCATTTATATCTGATTCATTCCTGCGTCTAGCATTCCAGTATGAGCCCGATGTTGATTATTATGCTCATTCAAAAGTGGTAATTGGTGCCAAGGTGGTTTGTTATCACTTGAGGAGTGACAGAGGGGAACACATCTGTCCAAATGCGAATTCAAGGTCCCATAAAATATGGCAATGGCAGTTTCTAAATCACTACAGGAATAAAGCTGAGACCGATTAGTAGCATACAGAAGTTGATTTAATTAAGTGAAGATACTTTAACACATAAAAACTCTGAAGATCATTGGAATGAATTTGTTTAGAAGAAATGCAGGAATCAACAGCGATAAGAACCCCACCACACCTGTACAAGTTATATTTATTTTGAAAAACAGAGTAATCAGAAATATCAGGTTTTAACCAGGTTTCATTAAGCGCAACTATTTGTGAATCAAAGAATAGGTTATTAAATAACAACACAGCTCAAATGTTGACATATACATATTTAATGCAAATACCTTTCCATCGATATATCACATGTCCTTCAAGGATCAATATTAAGGAGCTTGTTAGCTCAAAAGATATTTCTAATCAATTTTTATTTTCAATTTTTAAAATTGTAAGGACGTTTTTCTTGCCCGAGGTCGGCGTCTCAGTCGCGTCCGGGGTTTCACAGATCATTTATAATTTGTGCCGGAACACCGGAGTGAGCCGCACCGGGGTCGAGCAACAAACCGTAGACAATTAGGGGTCGGGGCAGATACCACCGTTCGGTCGACAACTTCGGATATGCCCGAAGGGGAAGGTAGAGGCCCTAGGGTAAAAACCCGGAAGGTACCTTTTCCCTCTCCCTTCGTACGACTCCTCGTTGTCGACCAAACAGGCACTTCAGGCTTCGGGCCACGAAGGGATAGGATTCTTAAGGTTCGTCTAGAAAGGCAAGGGTAAGACCCGGAAGCCTGGCCAGACGACCTCAAGATCCCATCCACATCGCTCGGCTCATCAGTCGCAAACGCGGGTAGCTGACCCAGGCAGAGATTTAGGGAAGGACGCATAGAGTAAGACTCGGATTGCGTTATCCCTAAACTACTCTACCTAGGTCCGCCACCATTACGACACCACGCGGACCTGACCAAGAGATAGGCGTCACAGAACCTAGGGTAAAACCCGGAAGGTTCGTTAGCCCGTCCCTCAGCCTAGCCCAGGTGGGTCGCAAGATGAGCTACCCGAAGGCTAAGGCGAGATTTGGTTTTGCTGAAAAGGAAAGTAAGAGGGGGGGGGGTGAGAAGGGAGACATGTAATAAAAACACACATTTATTTTACGTCTATATATATTTTCATTACTTTATTCTTTAACATTTCTCGATCAGGGTTTGTGTGGGGATATGCGAGGGGAATACATTGGTGGTGTGTTTGACCATGAGCAGACTTACCCCGCACCGTTTGTGTGTGTGTGTGTGTGTGGGTGTGTGTATGTGGGTGTGTGTGTGTGTGTGTATGCGTGCGTGTGCTTATGCGTGCGTGTACGCGTGCGTGTGGGTATATGTGGGTATTCACTTCACGATCACTTGCACTATCACTACACTGTCACTCCTGTGGTTCCGGTCGCTGTGGGTTTTGTCGCAAATGCACGGCTATCCAACTATGGTGGCTACAGCGATTGCGGCGATGGCTGTTTTGTTGTTGCTTCTATGCTGCTCCGGTTGCTGGTGGTTGGCGCAAATGCAACGCTAGGGCGGCTATACAGCTGTTGTTGTTGCAGTCGGCTGCGGCGGTAAACGCGGTTGTTGCTGTGCTGCTCTGGTTGCTGATAATTGGCGCAAAAGCAACGCTGGGGCAGCTATACAGCTGTTGTTGTTGCAGTCGGCTGCGGCGGTAACTGCTGTTGTTGCTGTTGCTGCGTCTGCGAGCCGTAGCTGTCGTGGCTGTAGTTGCAGCGGCTGCGGCGGTAAATACAGTTGCTGTAGTTGCAGCGGCTACGGCGAAAATCACAGTTGTTGTTGTTACTGCTGCAACGAGGGGTAGCTACAGTTGCTGTTGCTGCGCACAGTAGCTGTCGTGCTGTCGTGGTTGTAGTTGCAGCGGCTGCGGTGGTAATCACAGTTGTTGTTGCTGCTGCTGCTGTGAGGAGTAGCTACAGTAGCTGTTGTTGCTACTGCTGCACACAGTAGCTGCCGTGCTGGTGTTGCGTTGTGCGCCGGAGCTACAGTTGCTGTTGTTGACTGTTGCGGCTGGTAGCGATCGTTGTTGTTGTTGTTGCTACTGTGGTTATGGGCGGCAGCTGTAGCTATTGTTGCGGTTGTGGCTGCGTTTGCAGTTCTCGTTGTTGCGGCTGCGGCGGCGCGGCTAGTTGTTGTTGTGGTTGCGGCTGCGTTCGTAGTTGGCGTTGTTGTTGTTGCGGCGGCTGTGAGTAGTAGCTATCGCTGTTGTTGTTGCTGCGGCTGCGTTGCTAGTTGGCGTTGTTGTCTACGTTTTTCGAGGCTTGAAAAATACACCGGCTGTATAAGTCTGCTGCGTTCAACTTCACTTTCCTAATTAATTGCTAGTCATCCTTCTTCCTCTTCCAAAAGCTCGCTCGCCGGCGCAGTGTTTAACAACGCCGTGTTGCGCCAAGTGCGTCGCGCAGGGCACTTTGCGTCGTTTGTGTCGCTTGCGCTACCATCGAGCTTTTTGTCGCGTAGCTCTCGCTACTGCGCAGCGCAAACGTTTTTGTGACGTCTTTGTTGCCTGAAGACGTCAGGTGTTATTTGTGAGGTAGCATTTTGCTACCTCACATCCCCCTCTTACTTCGGGGGGCGATGACGGACGGTGACCTTGCCGATTGGTGAGACTTTGACCTGGAAGCCGTGGTCATTCACTTCCATTATATACTTGTATCCCCGATGGGTTACCTTTTTTATCGCTGCCTTAACGCTCTCGATTACCTCATACGGGAGCATGCCACCGGTCCCGATGACCCTCCAGGCTTCAGGAGCCATCTCCCAATCAATGGCGTAGAGGGGGAGGTCATCGAAGCTGATGTCCTGTACTCCTGTAAGGGCCTCGTCCATGGCACCATCTGGCCAGTCGAAGACCAGGCCGATGTCCGACCTTACAGTTTCCGGTGGCAGCTCCACTCCGAGGGCGGAGTCTGGCAACTCATCGGGGGGATAAAATATGTCGGTGAGCTGGCTGTCGTCGGTATGATACCCCTCCGGATCCACATAGCGCCGTGAGTGACCCTCTATATCGAAAAGGATGTTTCCGTCTGCCTCTGACATCTGTAATTTTTGCACGTTGAGTATTTGTTGTAAGTACGAGGTGGTTCTAGGAGGGAGTGGGGAGGAAAAGAGAGGATTATTCTGCCGTGTCATCGAGGGCTCCCTCATCCCGATTGAATGGTCGGCGAGGTTCGCGACGCGTCGTCGGTTCGTCTCCTCGTGTTGAACTCGCACGACGTTTGGGGAGACGAACTTAACGACTCGATATGGCCCATCGAACTTCGGCGCCAGCTTTGCTGCAAATCCCTCCGCGGCGTTGGACAACACATGGTGTTTGGCGAGAACCTTGCTACCCAGAGTGGGCCGCCATTCCCTTCGTCGGAGGTTGTACTCCTTGGCCTGTTTCTGCGATGCCCTCTGCACGTTCCCTTTGACGACATCAAATATCGCCTGTAGCTCGGTGGCTCGAGTCTCGGGGCTCGTTTCCGGTCGTCCGCTTCCAGGCGTGACTTGGTCGTATAATGCATTCGGTAGTCGTGGCTCGCGTCCTTGCACCAAGTAGGCTGGGCTGAACTTTGTTGTATCTGAGATACTGGTATTGATCGCGAGCATGATCTCGGGCAGTAACTCGTCCCACGAGTTTTGGTGTCCTTCCACGTATTGTGCCAGCATCGTCTTAATAGTCCGGTTTGCTCTCTCCGTGGGGTTCTGTTGTGGGCTGTAGGGAGCGGTATGTTGGAGCTCCTTTCCAAGCTGTTGACAGAATCGGGTGAACGACCGGCTCGTGAACTGTGTCCCATTGTCGCACACGAAGCAGCGTGGGGTTCCAAATCGGCAAAGGATCCTCTCCCGGAATGCCTTTTCCAGGTGTGTTGTGGTAGCCTTCCGTAGTGGAACCAATTCTACCCATTTGGAAAAGTGGTCAAAGAATACCAACAACATGGTGTTCCCATGCTTTGAGCGAGGTAGAGGACCCACGAAGTCTGCGCAGACTGTTGCAAATGGTTCGGCCACTTGTCGGGTCAACATCCTTCCGGCCGGTTTAAGCTGACTTACTTTGAAGACTTGACACTTTGTACACCGCCGGACGTACTTCGTTACATCACGAAATAGGCCGGGCCAGTAGTAACGTTGCATTACTCGTCCGATGGTCTTTCGAATCCCCAGATGACCGGCAGTGGGGTTATCGTGGCATTCCTTTAGTACGCGGGAACGTTGATCTGACGGCACGCAGAGCTTCCATGGCACATAGTCCTAATCCCAAGGCCGGTGACCAAGGTGCCGATAGACTTGGCCGTTTTCCAGCAGGTAATCCGGGAATTGGTCAGGTCGATCCTGGATCTGTTTAAGGAGTTTTCCGATCCACGGGCATTGGTCAGTTTTGGTCTGAGCTGATTTATCGGTCTGAGCCGACTGTAGGGCTTCTTCGAGTGGCTGTCGGGATAACGCGTCTGCTACCACGTTAAGGTTCCCGCGGCGATAATGCACGTCAAACTGGTATTGTTGTAGCTCCAACGCCCATCTCGCGATTCGGCCGGTCGGGTTGTCGATGCTGTTCAGCCATTTCAGCGCTAAGTGGTCAGTTATGACGTCGAACCGGTAACCCTCTAGAAAACATCTCAACTTCCGGATCGCCCAGACAATGGCGAGACACTCCTTTTCCGTCGCCGAGTAGTTTTCCTCTGGTTTGGATAGTCTCCGACTGACGTAGGCGATCACGCGTTCCGCTCCGTCCAGTTCTTGGATGAGAACTGCCCCGATGCTGAAATCACTAGCGTCCGTTTGAAGGGCAAATTTGACGCTGAAATCGGGACATGCTAATACTGGAGCTTCTGTTAGTCGTAGCTTTAGCTCGTCGAAGGCCTTTTGTTGTGCTTCGCCCCACTCCCAATGCTTAGCCTTTCTCAGCAGTACCGACATGGGCTGTACTATCTCCGCGAAGTTCGGCACGAACCTCCGGTACCACGAGGCAATACCCAGACATCGTCGAAGCTCGCGCACAGTTGTCGGTGGGGTTAGCTTTCGGACGGCTGCGATTTTGTCCGGATCGGTGTGGATGCCCTGCTCGCTGACGACGTGGCCCAGGTAGGAAATACTTCGCCTGAAGAACTTACATTTTGCCTTGTTCAGCCTGAGGTTTGCCTTCCGTAAACGTCGCAGTACCTCCTGAAGCTTCTGTAAGTGATCCTCTAGGTCTGATCCTGTGATGATGATGTCATCCAGGTAGGCAAAGGCGTGGGGCTCCATATCCGGACCGATGACTCCATCGAGAGCTCGCTGAAAGGTGGCGGGAGCGGAGTAAAGGCCGAAGGGCATGACTTTCCAGTGGAAAAGTCCCCGTCCTGGTACCGTAAAGGCGGTATATTCTCGGCTATTCCGGGCCATCGGAATCTGCCAGTATCCACTTTTTAGGTCCAGGGTGCTGATAAACTTTGCGTTGCGGAGTCGTTCCAAGATGTGCTGTATTCGGGGCAGAGGGTAGGCATCGGGAATGGATCTCGCGTTCAACTGTCGGTAGTCGATGCACATTCGGACGTCACCCGTCTTTTTCCCTACTAGGACGATCGGTGCACTGTGGGGGGATTTCGAGGGTTCGATACAATCGTTCTTGAGCAGCTCGTCCACCTGGTCGTAGATGATCTTCTGCATAGCGGGGTTCTTCGGATAATACCGCTGTTTGATGGGTCTCTCATCGCGCATGGTGATCACATGTTCCGCAATGTGAGAGACTCCCTTTAATCCATCAAACAGCGCCAGTTCTCTCTCCAGGAAAGCTCGGACTCTCGGGTTGTCTTCTTCGCTGTTGTCCCTGGCTGCTTCGTGAGGTTCGTGATTGGTCTCCCATTCCTGAACTTGTGTGGTTGCGACCGCTTGGGAATCCTGGGTCACCTCGCGACTGCAGACCGTGGTCGTCTGACTGGTGCTCGGGTCTTCCTCGGGTAGTTCCTGGGTCATCTCGGAGGTCACTTCGCGACTGCAGACCGTGGTCGTCTGACTGGTGCTCGGGTCTTCCTCGGGTAGTTCCTGGTTCACCTTGAAGGTCACTTTGCGACTGCAGACCGTGGTCGTCTGACTGGTGCTCGGATCTTCCTTCGGAATGGTGGTCGTTGGAGACAATGCGGCGTTGTGTATCGGGGCGTTGGTTTCTTGCGATGTTTTGTTTTGGGTTGTCACCCCTCGGCGACCGGCTGGGCTCTGGAACATTTCTGGGGTGAGCTTTAAGGCTGACCTCCGAACGATATGGTGGACCTAGTTGCGCACAGGAAATCCACTCCCAGTATGAGGTCGTCTAGCACGGTGGGCATCACTAATAGCATTAGACGAATCTTCTCCTCTCCCAGTTGAATGGTGGTGATGCAGGCCTTGTTGACGGTCGTCCGCGATCCATCTGCCAGTCTTACCCCCACCTGGAGTCTTCGGTGTCCTTCCGTCGCTAGTTGTTGTGCCACCCGCTCACTGATGAAGCTTCGTGTGGCTCCTGTGTCGATAGTAGCCAGGAAGGGCTTACCATCCAAGCTGACCTTGGCTACTATCCTCGCGTTCTCGAGCTTGATAGCCCCGTTCACCTCCGTTGGTTGCTGGCATTGGCTCCCTCCTGCGTCGGAGTCGAAGAGGGAGGCACTCCGTTTCCCGAAGGTTGGGAGCAGCACTCGTTCGTCCGAACGCCTCTTCGTCCACATCGCCAGCAGAATAAGACCTGCGGGTTCCGACACGATTGACGTGTATGTCCGGACTGGGCGCAATGTCGGCATGCGCTTCGCACGTCCACTAGGGTATCGTCCGTTGGGGTGGTACGCGTTTCCTGGAACCGAGGTGGATCGCGGAACGGATTGCGGTGTCGTGGGGTGTGGGGGTTGCTATCCGTGTCTCGGGCTGGTGTTCGGTTGTTGGCAGCATGTTTGAGTGTGTTCTGGCGTTGACTCTCCCTCTCCTGTGCCATCTCGAAATGTGTTGCCATCAATGTTAACTGGGACATGCTGGTGACTTCGTGCCTTCGGATGTAAACCTGATAGCTCGGCAAGAGGTTCTCGTACAGCCTGTCCAGTTCCCGATCCGGGGTATAGCCCGCCCGCTGCATTAATAGCCGGAGCTGCACTGAGAACCGCTTGAACGGCTCTCCGTCGCGCTGCAGGTAGGTCAGGATCTGTTCTTCCAACGTTTCGAAGTATCTCGGGGGGAGATAGAAGTCTAGGAATTCCCGTCGGAACCGTACCCAATTTACCTCGTGCATTTTGTTCACCCTATACCAGTTTTCGGCATCACCTGTTAAGATCTCTGAAATGACTAGGGGTAGCCAGTATGAGTCGATCTGCTGCACGACTGCTCGCTCCTCGATCCTCTCGATAAAAGTCAACGGGTCGGCTGATCCGTCGAACGTCAGTCCCCACCTATGTATCTTCTCGGCTAGCGTTCCGTAAGACATATCGGTTCTCGGTGCGTGTGGGGAGCTGTGTCGTAGTCGGGGTGGTGATCGGCCTCCAAGTCGGGTTGGGTCGGGGCCCGGTACAGCTCCGTCGGTATTCGTCACTGTTATGACCGGTTTGGAGACGGGGGTGCAAGGATCTGATGGTGACTGGCTTCGTGACCGGGTTTTACTTCCGGCTGGCGAACTGTACTGGTATTTTGCCGCTAGCTCCTCGAATCGAGTCACAAGTGTATCGGGGTGCTCACTTCGGCTGATGAAGGTGGCGAGACGGCTCCGTAACTCGGTGACCGTTCCTTCAGCATCGAGCCCGAATTCGCTTGCCATGGACACTAACTCGTCCCTCTTTCGGTAGTATACCCAACTTACAGTTACCATCTTCGTATGTATTGAGGGGCTGCTGCTATTTATCGTTCAGGGAAGGATCGTAGTTGTTGTTCTGGTTATAATCCTTTAAGGATTGTAGGTTTGTGTTATTATCCTTTAACGATCGTAGATTTAAGTTTTATTATCCTTCAAGGACCGTAGGTTTTAAGTTATTATCACCGTGGTTTTATTTTACTATTATCCTTTAGAAGGATCGTAGTCTTGGTTTTATCTTAGCACTGCTGCTGCTGCTGTTGTGATCGCTTTGATCGCTGGAGCTTGACTGCCTTCCTTAGGCTAGCAGCCGCCCTTATATACAGAAAAGCCGCGCTGCTAGCACTATCCGCCGCTGCCCTGTCGACGTCGGCAGCGCAGGTCCCGCTGGCAGCACGACGGCGCAGCCTCTGCCGTCAGCTACCGTGGCGTCGCTCTCACGTTGAGGGTTTTGGGCATGAGGGGGACGGCGAATGTTCGGGTGAAGGTTTTAAGGGTTTTAGGGGTGTATGTTTGTATGTATGTATATATATATAAAAATAAAACGATGTGAAAACAATTATACTACAACATACAGGACAATAACACTTTTGGACGTGAACAGGACATTTACTGACGAACGTTACGGAACGGTGTCGATCCCGGACCACCCCTTCTGTACGAACTGTACTAGTGGTTCTTTAGGCCACAAAAGGGGAGGGGCTCCTAATCTCGACAGTTTTTCTCCGATGTCCCTGCTCGGGCGCCATCTGTAAGGACGTTTTTCTTGGCCGAGGTCGGCGTCTCAGTCGCGTCCGGGGTTTCACAGATCATTTATAATTTGTGCCGGAACACCGGAGTGAGCCGCACCGGGGTCGAGCAACAAACCGTAGACAATTAGGGGTCGGGGCAGGTACCACCGTTCGGTCGACAACTTCGGATATGCCCGAAGGGGAAGGTAGAGGCCCTAGGGTAAAAACCCGGAAGGTACCTTTTCCCTCTCCCTTCGTACGACTCCTCGTTGTCGACCAAACAGGCACTTCAGGCTTCGGGCCACGAAGGGATAGGATTCTTAAGGTTCGTCTAGAAAGGCAAGGGTAAGACCCGGAAGCCTGGCCAGACGACCTCAATCCCATCCACATCGCTCGGCTCATCAGTCGCAAACGCGGGTAGCTGACCCAGGCAGAGATTTAGGGAAGGACGCATAGAGTAAGACTCGGATTGCGTTATCCCTAAACTACTCTACCTAGGTCCGCCACCATTACGACACCACGCGGACCTGACCAAGAGATAGGCGTCACAGAACCTAGGGTAAAACCCGGAAGGTTCGTTAGCCCGTCCCTCAGCCTGGCCCAGGTGGGTCGCAAGATGAGCTACCCGAAGGCTAAGGCGAGATTTGGTTTTGCTGAAAAGGAAAGTAAGAGGGGGGGGGGGAGAAGGGAGACATGTAATAAAAACACACATTTATTTTACGTCTATATATATTTTCATTACTTTATTCTTTAACATTTCTCGATCAGGGTTTGTGTGGGGATATGCGAGGGGAATACATTGGTGGTGTGTTTGACCATGAGCAGACTTACCCCGCACCGTTTGTGTGTGTGTGTGTGTGTGAGTGTGTGTGTGTGCGTGTACGCGTGCGTGTGGGTATATGTGGGTATTCACTTCACGATCACTTGCACTATCACTACACTGTCACTCCTGTGGTTCCGGTCGCTGTGGGTTTTGTCGCAAATGCACGGCTATCCAACTATGGTGGCTACAGCGATTGCGGCGATGGCTGTTTTGTTGTTGCTTCTATGCTGCTCCGGTTGCTGGTGGTTGGCGCAAATGCAACGCTAGGGCGGCTATACAGCTGTTGTTGTTGCAGTCGGCTGCGGCGGTAAACGCGGTTGTTGCTGTGCTGCTCTGGTTGCTGATAATTGGCGCAAAAGCAACGCTGGGGCAGCTATACAGCTGTTGTTGTTGCAGTCGGCTGCGGCGGTAACTGCTGTTGTTGCTGTTGCTGCGTCTGCGAGCCGTAGCTGTCGTGGCTGTAGTTGCAGCGGCTGCGGCGGTAAATACAGTTGCTGTAGTTGCAGCGGCTACGGCGAAAATCACAGTTGTTGTTGTTACTGCTGCAACGAGGGGTAGCTACAGTTGCTGTTGCTGCGCACAGTAGCTGTCGTGCTGTCGTGGTTGTAGTTGCAGCGGCTGCGGTGGTAATCACAGTTGTTGTTGTTGCTGCTGCTGTGAGGAGTAGCTACAGTAGCTGTTGTTGCTACTGCTGCACACAGTAGCTGCCGTGCTGGTGTTGCGTTGTGCGCCGGAGCTACAGTTGCTGTTGTTGACTGTTGCGGCTGGTAGCGATCGTTGTTGTTGTTGTTGCTACTGTGGTTATGGGCGGCAGCTGTAGCTATTGTTGCGGTTGTGGCTGCGTTTGCAGTTCTCGTTGTTGCGGCTGCGGCGGCGCGGCTAGTTGTTGTTGTGGTTGCGGCTGCGTTCGTAGTTGGCGTTGTTGTTGTTGCGGCGGCTGTGAGTAGTAGCTATCGCTGTTGTTGTTGCTGCGGCTGCGTTGCTAGTTGGCGTTGTTGTCTACGTTTTTCGAGGCTTGAAAAATACACCGGCTGTATAAGTCTGCTGCGTTCAACTTCACTTTCCTAATTAATTGCTAGTCATCCTTCTTCCTCTTCCAAAAGCTCGCTCGCCGGCGCAGTGTTTAACAACGCCGTGTTGCGCCAAGTGCGTCGCGCAGGGCACTTTGCGTCGTTTGTGTCGCTTGCACTACCATCGAGCTTTTTGTCGCGTAGCTCTCGCTACTGCGCAGCGCAAACGTTTTTGTGACGTCTTTGTTGCCTGAAGACGTCAGGTGTTATTTGTGAGGTAGCATTTTGCCACCTCACAAAATAAAAATTGAAAAATAACTTATTTTTGATTGATAAAATAAAAGTTGATAAATAATTTTTATTTTTTATTTTTATAATAAATATTGGAAAATAAGAGTTATTCAACAATTTTTAATAAAAAATTGAAATTGAACAATTATTTGATAATTTTTTTTATTAGGTCAAAAAATAAGAGTTATTGGTTAAGTAAATTAAAAAAAATTGCTAAACAATTCTTATTTTTCCATTTTTAATATAAAAATTATAATCATTACAGTCCCTGGGTTATTTACGTAAAGTTTTGAAAGTTTAGTATTAAGACCTCTTACATTTTGATAGGCTTGGCTAATTACTTCAGTTAGTTTTTTGTTACAGGCGTAGGAGGAAGTGAGTTTCTAATAGGGATGGCACTACTATTATTCACTCACATATTCACATACTCCTTTACGAGGATGTTCGGCGGCCAAAACTTTTCAGAACAAATTGTCGCGAAAAGTTCAGGCGTCACACTCAACTTGAACGAAGGTACGTTACGAGCGTGTTTAAATTTAAACTTTTCAACAACAATCAACGGGGAGTCGATATTACTTTTAATATAGGCATTATCATCTTCTGAGGAGGTATCAGAAGCTAGCCTAGATACAAAAATATATTTTCTAATAGGCACAACTACAAGCGGCTTGTGAGCTGCAGCTACGCTACTGGGAGTAGTTAATCGAACATTTGAATCAGAGGGTTCAACAACAGGAACGTGTAACGGGGTAATATTACCAACGGGCAGCATCGGATAACTTGCCGGTGAGTTAAATACCATTAACGTGTCCGCAATTGGATTTGGTCTATTCATGCTGGCAGCCAGAAGTGGCTTAGGAGGCAGGACAAGTGGGGTAATATTAGGGCAAGAGCCCGAAGTCTTTTTGCGCTTTGGAGAGTCGTCAAGCATCTTTTCCGTTTTTAAATTTTAATTCAAGCTCTTTTAAATTGGCATGAAGATTGTCAAAAGCAAGATGCACAGCTTTAAAACAATTATAAGTTTGCCTGATCAATCAGCAGTGACACTCGTCGCATGCAGACGTGTTTTCTTTGTGCTCCGGCTATAAACGCTAAAACAGTAAATTAATAAATAAAAAAAATAAAAATTAACGCGGAAAGACGCTTTGTGCAGTAAAAATGCACACATCTATAAAAACAAATTAATATATTTACATATATATACATATATCTAATCATTTTTAGTTAAAACTCAAACCAATTACTCACAAATAAAATCAAAGAAATATAAAACCATAAACGTAACTCCGCTCAATGAAATGAGCCAACGTAGCATTCGCGCTCTGGCGCAGCGCAAGCAAGACGAACGCCGGCTCTCTGTACAACGGAACAACAAGTACCTCTCTGTGGTTTCCCAAGATATGGAGAGCGAGCCACCAAGGGAAGTCTTACCCTCACTGTGCGACTCTGAACATTCGTGCTCCCCGTCACCGTCCGTACTATCAACGAAATCTGAACGCGCGCGGTCAATAACTCCAAACGCGAATAACGAAGTCTTGCAGGTAGACCGCGAAAGAGTACGATCATGCACTCCGTCTCTTCTGTCCACGGCAGCCGACGTAACTGTTACTGAACCAACAACTGCACCGGTGCTGACTGCCCGTTCAGCAAACGCAACGACTGCTGCGCCGTCAGCAAATCAATCCGCAGACAACGCAAATGAGAAGCCGGCTATACAGACAGGTATGGATCGCTACATACAGATCAAGCAGAAATTAAGCCCCCAACCAACTACAAACAAACCAAAAATCACTCGCGCCAATATAGGCGAAGCACCAAACAATACCAATAGATTTGAAATTTTGGCAGATAACGCTGACGATTTGCCCCCTGAAGATAATGTTGACAAAAAAAAGCAAAAGCCTCCCCCGATATTCATACGTGAAAAAAGCTCTAGCACTTTTGTTAACAATGTTGTAAAGCTCGTTGGCAATGACAATTTCCACATCATCCCCCTAATGAGGGGTAGCATCCATGAGATTAAAGTGCAGACAAAAACTGAAGACAGTTTTAGAAAGTACTTAACAGAAAACAAAAAAAAACTTTTACACGTACCAGCTTAAAAGCAGCAAGGGCCTGCAAGTTGTATTGAAAGGCATCGAGCCTGATGTTACGACGGATGAAATTAAACAAGCGCTACATGAGAAAGGATTCTCCGTTAAGTCTGTTCTAAATATTCAAAACAAAACCAGGCAGCCACAACCACTCTTTAAAATTGAGCTTGAGCCTCAGGCTCTGATTATGAAACAAAATGAAGTGCACCCCATTTACAAGCTTCAGTTCCTATTGCATCGCAGAATCACCGTTGAAGAGCCACACAAACGTAACGGCCCGGTACAATGCATGAACTGCGAAGAATATGGTCACACAAGGTCTTACTGCAAGCTGCGCCCTGTATGTGTGGTTTGCGGCGATCTTCATGACTCGTCGAGCTGCCCAGCAAGCAAAGACGACTCCAGGAAAAAAAAAAAGTGCAGCAACTGCGGAGGCAACCACACAGCTAACTACAGAGGCTGCCCACAGCACGCTCTTAAATCGCACCGCCTTTATACATTTCATCGAAGACCAACTCTAACGTATTCTTTCCAAGTGCAGCCAGGTCATCTTTTGGTCCCGCACATGTTAGTAAAAACGCGGCCTATGCAAGCGCTTTAAGATCAGGACTGATGCCTACTGCTTTTTATCCAGCCTCCCAAGCAAAACATGTAGATTTAAGCACCGAACGAGACAACAAGTCACAGGAACTGCAACTAACCAACTTTGAATCAATGATATGTAATATGCAGCAGAGTTTAACACAGTTCATGTCATTTGTGGAAGAAACTATGCAAAATTTAAAACAAAATAATATGATACAGCTGCTTGTATCACTACAATCGAAATAATCAATGGCCTCGCTACGTATATCAATATGGCATTTCACAGCATTAACTTGAATTAGCTTAATTTCTACTCGATAACCACATTGACATTATGCTACTTTCCGAAACACACCTTACAAACAAGTATAATTTTACTATAAGCGGATACTCACTCCACGGAACCAACCATCCCGATGACAATTCGCACGACGGGACAGGTATCTTCTCCTCCTTCCTACTCAAAACCCTGGAGAGGTTGCTGGACATTCATCTAAGACAGTTAATCAGACCAGATTCACTTTCGAGGACTCAACATGCATACACCAAAGGAAAGTCCATAGAAACTGCCCTTCATGGACTAGTCTCGAGAATAGAGTATTCACTTGACTGTAAGGAATACGCCATGGTGGCATTCCTGGACATAGAGGGGGCATTCAACAACATTCTCCCAAGGGCCATTACTGCAGCGCTGACTGAACTCGGGGTCGACGAGCCAACAGTAGAACTCATCGACACCATGCTTACCAGCAGGGTTGTTGTTTTCAAACTAGGGGCTTCGGAGGCTCAGAGACATGTCAGCAGAGGTACCCCTCAGGGCGGGGTGTTGTCCCCCTTTCTCTGGGTCGTGAATGTCAACCAACTCTTACGACTGCTAGAGAGGGAGGGGCACACAGCAATCGCCTATGCTGACGATGTGGCCATAATAGTGCAAGGTAAATACGCTCAAACCCTAAGCGATCGTTTACAGCACGCATTGTATATATTGGTAAAGTGGGCCACAACATGTGGATTAGGGGTTAACCCAAGTAAGACAGAACTTGTGCTCTTCAAAAGGAAGTATAAGCTGCCGAACTTCACCCTTCCTAAGCTCGACAACACGAGCCTCGCGCTGTGCAGCAGTGCCAAATATCTCGGTGTAGTTTTAGACAGGAAACTAAACTGGAACGAAAATATTAGACAACGCATACATAAGGCCAACACGGCACTTTTTGCATGTACGAAATTAATAGGTTTGAGGTGGGGCTTCTCTCCTTCAGTAGTACACTGGCTTTACACAGCCGTGATAAGACCAATTCTATTATATGGTAACCTAGTCTGGTGGCCAACTCTAGCAAAACCTGCTAATCTCAAAGCAGTGCATAAAGTGCAAAGAAGTGCGTCCATTTGCATAAGCGGAGCACTACGAACCACCCCAAATGAAGCTTTAAACACCATGCTTCACCTGCTACCTCTTGATCTCGTAGCCAGGCAGTTGGCTACAAACTCTGCCCTGCGGATTCGAGAGGCGATGGAATGGAGAGGAGGCAATCTGGGACATACCTCAGTCCTAGGTCTCCAAGCGAACTTTCCATCTCGCACAGAATACTGTGTTCCCATGCTCACCTTTAACAACAAGTACAGCGTGACTATACCCAGCCGGGAGGCATGGCAAAGTCAATATAAGCCTAAATCGAACTCAGTATCCATCTATACCGATGGATCGAAACTCGACGACAAGGTTGGAGGGGTGGTTTATTTCTCTGATTTAGGTATACAAATCTTCTTTAGACTCCTGGACCACTGTAGTGTCTATCAGGCAGAAGTGCGAGCTATCCAGGAAGCCACAATTCACCTAAAGTCGCTCAGAGTCCTTCTTAGGAGTGAAACTATCTTCTCAGACAGTCAGGCAGCCCTCAAGGCACTTGACTCGAACATTAATAACGCACAAACGCTGACTGAGTGTCGCCAATCTCTTAATGAGATAGCTCAACACCTCAGTATATGCCTGGTATGGGTGCTTGGTCACCGAAACATCGAAGGTAACGAAATGGCTGACGAGCTGGCTAGAAAGGGTACCTGCGAGGCACTTCTACCGAAGAGTAGTAACGTTGGTATGCCACTAGCCTCGTTCAGACTACAAAATAGGAATTTCACCCTACGTAAAGCAACCCAAAGGTGGAAAACGACCCTGTCGTGTGCGAAATCCCGAAGCACATGGCCACACTTTAACCTGAAACGCACTAATACCCTTCTGCGTATGAGCAGAGAGAATATCTGTATTCTAATAGGGGCCCTTACGGGCCATTGTCTGATCGGCACACACGCCAGTAGACTAAAGGTCCAACACAATGACTTCTGTAGGAGCTGCCAATGTGCGGAAGAAGAGGAGAGTGTGGAACACCTATTCTGCAACTGTCCGGCGCTTAGCGGTAGACGAATGCTATACCTAGGGAAACCCACCTTGAGTACATTATCGGATACGTCCGAATTGGAGCTGACCAAGTTTATAAAGTTTTTAAGGGCTTCAAAATGGTTTGAGAGGGGAATGATGTAGTAGTTTTAAAGGAGATTATGTGGTTATACAATGGGCCTCAATGGCTTACGTAGTCGGGCGGCAACGCCCGCGCCACCTCAACCTAACCTAACCTATCTTAATTAGAAGCCAGCTGAAGACTTCTTCCATATAGAGTTCGCCAAAAACTATCTACAGGCCACATCCTTAAAAATACATCTGGATAGTGGTAACCAACTTGCGTTTTCTGCCGTCTACTGCTCGCCTTGATACTCCATATCTAAAGATCAAATTATGAAATTTTTTCAACTTATTAGGAGAACACCATAGCAGCAGAGGACTATAATGTTAAGCACACTCACTGGGGACCTCGTCTTGTGACTCCAAGAGGAATGCAGCTGTACAACGCAATTATAAAACCAAAGAACAGGCTCAGCCACGTCTCTCCTGGCACACCAACATATTGGCCCACGGCCCCAAGAAACTGCCCGACTTAATTGATTTTGCAGTCTCCAAAAATATTCCGCGCAACCTGATAAGCGCCGAATGTCTTTCGGAGTTATCGTCTGACCACTCGGCTGTACTCATTCAACTTCAACGACACCCAGAGTTTGCAAATCGCCCGGGTAAGCTGACATCACAAAAAACTAACTGGCTAAGATACAAGAAATATGTAAGCTCACACATCGAACTTAATCCGCATCTGAAAGTGGAAGCTGATATTGATTCTATTGCAAACAAACTTGAGTCAGTCTTCGTCGAAGCAGCTCGTATGTCAACACCGAAAGCGAAAACTCCAGCACCCACTCAAAAGAAAACAAATCACCAAATTGAACAGCTCGTTCTTGATAAGCGGCGACTAAGACGGGAATGGCAATGCCTAAGATCGCCGTCAGCTAAGCAAAAGCTAAAAAACGCTACACGTAAACTAACCAAAGCGTTAACACTTGAAGAAGAACATGCCCAGCGCCGATACATTGAGCAATTATCAACATCCAGCTCGAAAAACTCATTGTGGAAAGCTCACTCAACTCTCAGCCAACCGACAAAAGCAGAGATGCCCCTAAGAAACCAAGCTGGCGGCTGGGCCCGAAGCGATGAAGAAAGAGCCAACATGTTTGCTGTTCACCTGCAAAAAGTTTTCCAACCGAATCCTTCTACAAACTCGTTCGCTCTATCGACTGTATTAAGCGACACCTACTCACAACATGAGCCTATTGAATTTCGCCCGAACGAAGTCGCAAGAGTTATTAATCAGGAACTAAACCCCAAAAAATCTCCGGGTCTAGACCTAATAACACCAAAGATGATTATTGTGCCGTCTGCATTATCTGCCAGTTATTCAACGCGATCACACGACTCGGGCATTTCCAAGAAAGATGGAAAAAGTCTATCATCATAATGATACCAAAGTTTGGAAGGAATTAAACAGTCCCCTCGTCGTAAGGACCTAAAAGCCTTTTATCGTGTCTATCAAAACTCTTCGAAAAATGCTTGATGACTCGGCCCTTCACAACATAATCCCGTCGCACCAATTCGGCTTTCGCCAAAACCACGGAACTATTGAACAGGTCAATCGCATAACTTCAGAAATTCGAGGCGCGTTTGAAAATCGAGAATACTGTACTGCAATTTTCCTGAATGTGGCTCAGGCGTTTGACAGAGTCTGGTTGGAAGGGCTGATGTATAAGATCAAATCAACGCTCCCAGCAAACACACATAAACTGTTAAAGTCGTACCTCTACGACAGGAAGTTTGCAGTAAGATGCAACACTGCAACATCAAGCGAACACCGTATTGAAGCCGGCGTTCCTCAGGGAAGCGTACTTGGGCCAACACTCTACGTTCTCTACACAGCAGACATTCCTACATGCAGGGGACTTACAACTTCAACCTTTGCTGACGGTACAGCTATTCTAAGCCGATCTAGATGTCCAATGCAAGCCACATCGCAACTCGCTCGTCATCTGATAAACGTGGAAAAACGGCTATCCGACTGGCGAATTAAAGTTAACGAACAAAAATGTAAACATGTAACTTTCACCCTTAACAAGAAAGATTGTCCACCACTTACGCTAAACAATACCCCACTCCCGAAAGCAAACGAAGTAACGTACCTAGGAGTACACCTGGACAGAAGACTTACTTGGCGCAGGCACATTGAAGCCAAAAGAACACAACGAAAAGCCAATAGCCTCCACTGGCTTATCAACACTCGCTCCCCGCTAAGCCTTGCACTACAACTCTGTTCTTAAACCAATCTGGACCTATGGATGCCAGCTATGGGGTAGTGCGTGCAGCAGTAACATCGACATCGTCCAAAGAGCCGAGTCAAAGATCCTGAGAACTATCACCGGGGCACCGAGGTACGTTCGCAACGAAAACATTCAAAACGACTTAAGCGTCCCACCAATCAAGAAAGAATTGCGGACTACAAGAAAAATTACCTTGGCAAGCTGTCATCGCACCCAAACTATCTTGCTAGAGGACTCTCAAACTCAAGCAGCCGATCCCGTCTTCGTCGTAATGACTTTCCGACCCAGCGATGAGTTGAGGTACGCGGCCAACAACTACTTGTACAACAACAAATAGTTAACTAAGTAATACTTGTAAGATTTGTAAACTTTTTGTTAGTTTCCCTATTATAAGGAAAGATTCAAAAAATGAAACCAGCAAAAAAAAAAAATTCTGCCCGGTATATTTCTGGAGGTGTGTTTTGTTTTCTCACTTTTCTTAGTGTTGTGTCAATGTTTTGTTTGCTTGTGTTCCAGGGTGGTGTAGTTTAGGGGAGTGGGGTTATAGGCTGAAAGGGTAGATTATGGAGATTATTGTGTGGTCTTGTTAAGCAGTTTTTGAGTCGTTTTGGTGGTCGGTATGTTTTAAGAATTCTAATGATGGGTGAGTTTTTAGCTGTAATCAGGGATTTGGTTAGGTTGGCCGGTACGAATTCTCTTCTGAACTCTAATGTGTCAGCTTGTGCTTCGTGGAGGATGTTTTGGGTGGAAGTCGTTTTAAATGCTCCGAAAGCGATTCTAAAGCCTGTATTAATTGCGGATTTGATTTGACGTAGGATTGATTTTTTGCAGTTTCTGTATATGGGGAGTCCGTAGTCTGCTCTTGCGACCAGAATTGATTTGGTCATATTGTAGATGTATTGCAGCTAAATTTTAGGCTTGATAGGCATTAAATTATGTAGGTTGCTTGTTTGAGATTGTGTGTGAGTTGTTCTGTGAGAGATTTCCACCTGTATTTGTTGTTGAAATGTAGGCCAAGTATTTTTATTGACGTCTCATTTTCAATTTGTATTTTTCCTGTGGTTAGGGGTGCAGTTACAGTTATGTTTTCTGTAAACATGCATGTGCTTGCATTTTGTGGTGGAAAGCATAGCGCCTGAGTAATCGCCCCAGTTTGTTATTGTGTTAAGGATGGGGACTAGATTTATACTGTAAAGAAGCTTTCTAGGGCTGGGGTAAATACTCAGTCATATCCAGGGTCTTTTACAACAAAATTTATAAAATGCCGAGACTCGAGAGGTGTTTCGGGGCAACTGCAGACCCACCAAAGCGCATAGAGAAGCCCTCGGAATGCGTTTTGATGGTCGCTATGGGTGGCCGGCGGCACCGACCAACCTCAACACGTGCAGAGAAACGCTCGGAACACGTGTTGGGGCCAGGCGGCACGCTACCGAATAGCCCCAACATGTGCAGAGAAACGCTCTTAACACATGTTGGGGCCGTACGGCACGCCATCTACGCTAGAACTATAAGAAAACAACAACACTACAAACCTGGCGAGGGAGCATCCGTAGGCCCACCAAAACGCACAGAGAAACACTAGGAATGCGTCTTGGTGTACACTACCGATGGCCGGTGGCACCGACCAGCCTCAACACGTGCGGAGAAACGCTCGGAACACGTGTTGGAGCTAGCCGGCACGCTACCGAATATCCTCAACACGTGCAGAAAAACGCTCGGAACACATGTTGGGGCCATACGGCACGCCGTGGCTACGCTGAGAAAACCCATAAGAAATTCGAAAGACATTACAAATTGGCCAGGAGACACCCGTAGACCCACCAAAGCGCACAGAGAAACCCTTGGAAAGCGTCTCGGTGGTCGCTACGGGTGGCCGGTGATACCGACCAGCCCCAATACGTGCAGAAAAACGCTCGGAACACGTGTTGGGGCTAGCCGGCACGCCGTGGCTGCCCTCTCGACTATAACATACACTTGCTTGCAGATAATAACTTCACATAATTTATTCACAACCTGTACCTGCCTAACCACACCGCACTTAAAACTCCCGCCCGCCCATGTATAATCCAGAGTCAGAGGCCAGCTTACCCGCTGTCCATTGTTCTCCAATAATCCTTTCTGTTGTTGTTGGCTCCTTGTGTTTGTGCGTCGTCGTTGGTCTCCTTTGTGTACCTTCGGTTGTCCAGATCGACGCCGCGTGTTGTTCGCTTTTATTGCCTTACTGTGGCACGCGTACGCCCGCACTCTTTAACTATTCCGCAACGACTGTCGAGCCACGCATTTTCAATGCGTGCTGTACCCTGATGCAGTCGCGATCGCTGCTTAGTGCGCTGCTGCGCCCTCTGCCCTTTGAGCTGCTGACGACGCTCTCGTTTTCATTTGTTGCTGCTGCGCCTAATTTTGCATCGATTGTGTGTCGTCTTCGCTGCTGCTTTGCCCTCGGCAAGTCTTCTCGGCTGATAAGTCGGTTGTTAGCGCGCTGCGTCGGTGGCTACGTTTGTCGCGTGCCGTCTGCTGCTGCGTTCTCTGTCGGTCTTCTCGGCTGCTAAGTCAGCGCGGTGCGTCGGTGGCTTCGTTTGTCGTGTGCCGTCTGCTGCTGTGTTCTCTGCCGCTACCGCTGTTTTCTTTGCCTGTCCAGTCGGGGCCTCTGTTTCTCTCCTCTGATAGTGCTGCGTGCCTAGTCTTAAACATACCCTGTCCTTAAATATAAATACTTTTCTTACGTTTTTCTCCTTCTCGGCCTGAAATCATTTTAAACATAATTCTTACATCTATTGCAACCTTCGTGGTGAATGTCATTATACTTAGTTTAGGGGGCTAAGCTTGTTTAGTATAAGGCTAAAGGTGTCTTTCGCCTACAGCCTACTGCTAACCAATCAGCACTGCTTGTGACATCCCTGTCCATCAGTGAATGACCGACCATACGTGGTGAAGAGCCACACCCTGCTCGAGGTGCCCCTGCTCTAGACAAAATATGGCGGATCTAGAGAGGACAACTCGAAAAAACCCGTAATCTCGGGTGTCAATCGTACCGTGCCCAGGGGATGAATGGCACTACGTTAGTGTGTCTTATAACGGTGACCTCCGGATACCTGGCACCTCCGGTTGTATAAGTGCCCAAACCAAGGTATGGGGCTCTGCCTTGGGGGATACGTCGTTCCCCATTACTCGTGGGATCTCATATGGACCAGAATCTAATAATAAATTTACCTCTCGGGGACATCCCTGCCCCCTCATCGACTACGGTCGAACAAGTTTCTTTACAGGAAACCAACGTTGCAGCTGAGCAGATGGAGACGGATGCCCAGGCTATGGATGTCAATCCGGAAAGCCTAGCCTCCAACTCCATCTCCGAGGAGCAGGAAGAGGCTCTGTTAGCCTCACCACCACCAGCGGCAAACTCAAATTCCGCCAAACCCAAACTTGGCGGCGCAGCCAGGAGGAGACTCCGCGTACTCCTCGACAAGGGTATGCCATTCGAGGAAGCAAGGCGGCTAGCCCAAAAGCCCCTGGAGGCCTCACTTAGGCAGACTCTGAAGATGAAGGCTGCACCCACCCCGGCAACCAAACGGATGCGGTCGACACAAGCGACCCCCGAGGAAGCCACGCCGAGGAAGATCTTGGCCACTGCTAAAGGCGCGGGTTCGGTATCGGTGGTAAAACATCATGCTGCAGTTGCAGCTGATGCGAATGCTCCAACACATGCCGCAACCACAACGCCCGCTAGCAGTGCCAAACCTTCCTATAGAGAAGTAGCAGCATCTCACAAGATGGCCATACTACCACATGGCTATCCGGAGGTGCTGTTAACAACCGACCAGCTCAGCAGAGTGCAGATGGAGGTGCTGAGCACGATTGTAGCGCAGAGAAAAGGGACTTTTAAGCCCCTATTCAGCGGCTGCACCTTCCGCCCGGGGTGGATGGTAATGACCTGTGGTGACGCTCCAACCGCAGAATGGCTAAAGGTAACAGTGCCTAAGCTAAATCTGTGGAAGGATGCGAAACTGCAGGTCTTACCTGAAACCGATGTTCCTCGGCCTGAGGTATTTATTGGCTATTTTCCGACCTTCGGGAAGGAAAGCAAAGCCGATACTATCCTGGGTCTGATAGAGGGACAGAACGCGGGTATGCGAGTAGGGGACTGGAGAGTGCTCCATAAGGAGCAAAAGGGTCCTATGGTCGGTCTGACCATTGCACTGGACCCCCACTCCGCAAACCAACTCCGCAGCCAGCAGGGCCAGATAAACTTCGCCTTTGGAATGGTACACCTCAAGGCCAAGGGTAAGCAATCCCGTGCCCAGGCCGAAGATGTGGTCCCACCAACGACGCAACCAATGGAAGAGGCACCCTGTTGCTCCAAGGATGCGCAGCCGGCAGCCGCAGAGATAACGCCAATGCCAACCCCTTCCCAGGGCGAGGCAGTGGCAAATGTCACAGCGGCCAACGCAAGCGGTCCTGGGGCAGCAGCTGTGCCAACCCGACGTCCGGCAGCCAGAGGAACGCTCCCACCTCAGGCACAACACCGGCCCCCCCTTCACGGTCGCCTCCCAAAACAAACAAGGCGCAGTAAGGGCGAGCGGCTGTCGGACGAAGAGTCTGCTCTAATGAGGAGCAACAGAGGGCGTAAGGTGGCGGCAGCGGGCCGCAGGCGGGCACTCTGATGCCCCCACATACATCAACACCCATAAGCCTACGGAGACGGGCTAAATGTCTCCAGGCGAATCTTCACCATGCCAGAGCTGCCTCGGATGTGCTCAGCATGAGGTTCGCAACCGAGAACATGGACGTCGCCTTTATCCAAGAGCCATGGATTGGCTCAGGACAGGTCCGTGGACTCCATTCAGTGTCTGGTAAGTTACTTTATAAACCTAACTCGCCACGTCCAAGGACAGCACTGCTTATTAATAAGCAATTAACTTTCGTTCCCCTCACACAGTTTATTACTGATGACCTGGTGGCGGTTTGGGTAAAGATGCCCACAGCGCAGGGTGCTATAGAGATAGTGCTGGCCTCTGCATATCTGCCGGGAGACACCGACAGTGCTCCAACAATGGAAGTCCGCTCCCTGGTTGAGCATTGTCGTCGAAAAAATCTCCGATGGATCATCGCCTGTGATGCAAACGCACACCATGAGGTATGGGGAAGCACGAATACGAATAAGAGAGGTGAGTACCTTCTTGAATACATTATTAGCAACAATATAAGCATAATAAACAGGGGTAACGAACCTACATTTATAAATGCCATTAGAGGCGAAGTCCTAGACCTAACGCTCTGTAGCACCAATATGTTGTCCGCTATCTCCAACTGGCATGTATCAGGGACGGTTTCAATGTCGGATCATCAACACATAAGATTCGACATAACCAGCACCGAGATACAAAACTCAGTTACCAGAAATCCTAAAAGAACCAACTGGGATATCTTTCACTTTGAACTTGAGCATCGTGTAAACCGCTCCACTCGTCCAATTTTAACACCTTTCGAGTTGGAAGCAGAAGCAAATGAGCTTCACCAACACATTGAAGATGCATTCCATAGAGGATGCCCTGAGAAAGTCCACAGAGCTAAACGTGACGTCCCATGGTGGAACGACACTCTTGAAAAGCTCAGAAGGACTGCCAGAAAACTCTTCAATAAGGCCAAAGATGGGAAAGCCACATGGCTCTCCTATAAAAGTAGCCTAACGCTCTATAATAAAGAGCTGAGAAGGTCTAAGAGAGCTACATGGAGAGATCACTGTGGGAAGATCACAAAACTTCCCGAAGCGATTCGCCTTCAAAAAGCAATCAGTAAAGACCACTCAAATGGGTTGTGCACACTTAAGAACCCGGATGGTACCTACACCAATAGCCCAGAGGAAACCAGCAAACTTCTGCTGGAAACCCACTTCCCGGGCTGTGTGTTCCTACCAGAAGTGGGGAAGGGGCCAATGGCCACAACCATGAATCCCACCAACACTTCTGGTACAGGCACTATTCCAGTGGCGGACGATGACCAGGTAGATGAGGTATCTCCAACCCCACCATCTACACTGCGCAATAAGCTCCCACATGGAATATTCCATCATAAAAGTGTACAATGGGCTATAAACAACTTTAGCCCATACAAATCCCCTGGACCGGATGGTATCCAACCATGCCATCTGCAACATGGGGCGGACATGGTGGTGCCATCTTTAGTCCGGCTCTTCAGAGCTAGTCTAGCTCTTGGACATATTCCAAACAAATGGGCTACGGTTCGGGTCGTGTTCTTGCCCAAGGCAGGAAAGAAAGATTCCCAAATGCCAAAAGCATACAGACCGATCAGCCTTAGCTCTTTTTTCCTAAAGACAATGGAAAAACTCCTTGACCACCACATTCGGGTTACTAACCTCAAGGAAAAGCCCTTACATCGTTTTCAATATGCATATCAAACAGGAAAGTCTACTGAGACTGCTATACATTGCCTTACAACCAAAATTGAAAAGGTACTAAGCTCCCAGCAGATTGGCCTAGGTGCCTTTATAGACATCTCAGGGGCGTTTGATAATACTTCATATGTAGCCATAAAGACTGCTCTCAATCAGAAAGGAGTCTCTCCCATAATTATTGAATGGATTCTGGAAATGTTAAAATCCAGAATAATCTTAATTGACCTTAATGGCAAACTCACATCTATAGCAGCCACAAGGGGTTGCCCTCAAGGGGGTGTACTCTCTCCTCTACTGTGGACTCTGGTTATAGATGAACTTCTTTACATACTCAATAACGCTGGCTTCACCACCCAGGGTTACGCAGATGACCTTGTTATCTACATCGAGGGCTGGCATGCCCCAACGATCTCAGATCGCATGCAACAAGCACTCAATATAGCCAACAAGTGGTGTCAAGATAAGGGTCTATCGATAAACCCATCTAAAACAGTCCTAGTCCCTTTCACTAGACAAAGGACTCAGACACTACAAAACCCAATCCTTAACGGTACGAAAATTGAATTTTCAAGTGAAGCGAAATACCTTGGGGTGATCCTTGATTCCAAGCTCAATTGGACGCCTCACCTAAACAGCACTGTCACTAAAGCCACCAGGGCATTCTTTGCCTGTAACAGGCTCTTTGGCAGAACATGGGGACTCAGTCCAAAAATAATCTACTGGTCCTTCGATACTGTTATACGACCCATTCTTACCTATGCTGCCCTAGCATGGTGGACCAAGGTCGAGCAAAGAACTGCAATAAAAACACTATCGAAAATACAACGCTTAGTATGCATGGGCATCACGGGAGCGATGCGCACTTGCCCGACTGAAGCACTAGGAGTCATAACTGGCATCCCGGCGATCCCGATTCTTATTAAGAAGGAGGCTCGCCTGGGTGCCCTGAGACTTACTAACATCGGTGAACTAAAGCTCGGGGACCTAACGGGTCACTTAAAGGCTCTCACGCCTATATTCAATGACCCTATCATTCGTCTTTCGGACTATAGTTTATCGGGCCCCTTCTTTGAAAGAAACTTCCTTGTATCAATACAAAACAGAAGCACTTGGAATGTTGAATCTATCCTGCATACCCAATGGAGCTCAAATCTGGTATACGGATGGCTCTAAACTAGAGAATGGCGACACCGGGGCGGGCATTACTGGACCACGGTTCAGAAAAGCCATAGCCATGGGTAAAACACCTACCATCTTTCAAGCAGAAATACACGCGATAGAGATCTGCGCCCGAGAATGCCTTCGCAGGAAGACAAATGGTGCTACGATCTATATTTTCTCCGACAGCCAGGCATCTCTAAATGCCTTGAGATCATTCCAATTCTCGTCAAGGCTAGTCGAAGAATGTTTCCATCTATTGAACTCTCTGGGAAAAAATAACACGCTAACGGTGGGATGGGTTCCTGGACATGAAGGACATGATGGTAACGAACTGGCCGATGCTCTAGCTAAGCAAGGAGCAGGTAGGCCGCTAATAGGACCTGAGCCATTCTGTGGACTCACCAAGGGACACAGGAAAGCTATACTCAGAACATGGGAAGAAAGGGAAACAAAGAAAAGTTGGTCCGACAGCTTGGGGCTACGCCAAGCCAAAAATTTCCTAACCCCAGATAAGAATATATCCAAACGTCTTATCAACCTAAACAAGAATGACATTCGTATGCTTACGGGTTTTCTCACTGGCCATTGCTGCCTGAGATATCACCTCAAGAAATTGAACTTATCTGATACTGACGTCTGTCGGTTTTGTAACTCAGACCAGGAGACGTCATCTCACATACTGTGCGAATGCCCAGCACTCTGCAGGCGCAGAGCACAACATCTTGGGGAGGTAATCGTGCCACCCCACAGGATATGGAGTCTCTATCCGAATAAAGTTCTAAACTTTATTCGCAGCCTAGGGCTACAGGAGAATCCATAATCCTACTGGCCAGCACAAAAGATCAATCTGGTCGAGGTGCACCAAATATGGCCTTGTAATAATAATAATAATAATAAATACTTAGTACCTAGAAATGTTGGGAAGGAGTTTACTACTTCACAATATTGATGGCTTTTTTAGTTTTAATATGAGGTTGAAATCGACCGCATATGCACCTTGGTTCATGTTTGGGTGTTGGGTGAGCATTTCAGTGAGTTTATTGAAGGCTATAACAAATAAGACAACCGAGAGCGGTGATCCCTGGGGGATGCCGTTGGGCATGGGGTGAAAAGAGGAGGAGGCTGTGGTGATGCGTACTGTCTTTTTCTGTTGTTCATGAAGTTCTTTTTACGTAGTTGAGTATTTTTGGTCCAGTTTTCCATTATGTAAGTTGGTCGAGGATTTTGTGGATTCATATTCTATCGAAGGCTCTCGCAAAATCAAGGGATATTATTGATGTGTGGTTTTTTCTGGCGAAGCTTCTAGCTAATAGATGATCTACTATAAGTCTATAGTAGATTTCCCCTTCTTAAAACCAGTTTGACTGTTATGGATGAGTTTATCATTGGAAACAAACCACCACAGTCGCTTTGCTATTGTTTTGTCTAGTATTTTTGATAGGCATAGGCTAAGGGATATGGGTCGGTATGAGTTAAGTGAGGTTTTTTCAGAGTTGAGTTTCGGTATTGGGATTTATAGTGTTATTGCAAGCTTGGGGAATGTTGTTGGTAAGTTTGGCGTTTTCTAGGTCTATAATTGTGTTTATTGTTTATTTTGTCAAGATTTTGTATCATTGTGTAAATAATTCTTTCAAGTCCAGTGTTTTTCTGTAAACTTTCAGAATTGTTCCCAGTTTGCTTTGTCGGTGATAAAGTTAGGCTTAGCTGTCGTGTGCTTGTTATCGTAGAAGTGAATAGGGATATTAAAATTAGGAAGTGGTCGCTGCCATAGAGATCGTCTTCTGTTTTTCATGTGCTGTTTTTTTTTGGTATAGGGCTGCTAAAGGTTAGGTCGATGTTCGTAAGTGTGTTGTGTGCAGTGTTGCCATAATAGTTTGCGCAAAAAACGCTAAATTATCAAAAAAAAAAAATAATAAAACCAAAAAACCAAAAAAAATAAAAAAAAAAAAAAAAGTTGAGTTAAACGGTTTGGTTTTCTCAAAGGCAAATTTACCCTTCATCGATAAGCAACACTGGTCTGCAAAAAAAATTTTTTTTCGTCCTCATTGTTTTCATGCATGATAACATAATATTTGGTGCTCTAAATAAGGAATTCAACATGCAAATAAATACAGCACATATATTTTGAATACAATGTCCATTTATTTAAAAAACGTTACTATTAAATAACTACAATTACAAAAAAGTGAAAAAAGACTACGGTCTAAGTTTGATAGTGAAAAATGCTAATTTTACAGTCACAAATTATAACAAGTAAAAACGTTGCAGTCGGACGCAACCGACTGCGATATACTTTGATACCAGTTCACATAGCTGTGTTAAGGATTCTGAGTGCAAATAGTAATATATGAGGGTTTTGGGTATAAAATTGGAGACTCTAGCTCAAAAACTGACAAAGATATAGAGGTGGGCGGTATAAGTGGGCGTGGCATCCAAAACATTGATGCAGATCTGTTACGGATGCCACTAACAATGTTCATACCAAATTTGAAGAGTCTAGCTCAAAAACTGAGAGAGATATAGCGGTGGGCGGAATAAGTGGGCGTGGCATCCAAAACATTGATGTACACCTGCTACGGATGTCACTACCAATGTTCATACCAAATTTGGTGACTCTAGCTTAAAAACTGGCGAAGATACATGCCTTCCGGTTTTTTTTAGGGCGGTGGGGCATATCCCGTTGTTTGGGGGCGTGGCATCCAATGTTTTGATGCATAACTTTGTCAGATGTCAGTATCTACCTTCATGTCAATTTTGGTGGCTATAGCTTCAAAACTGTAGAAGATACAGGCATTTTTGTTTATAATTGGAGGGGGGCTGGGGGCGAAATAGGTGGGCGTGGCATCCAAACTTTTAATGCAGTTTTTTGAGGAATGTTACCAGCTATCTTGCCATCAAATTTGGTGACTCTAGCTGCTAAAATGTGGGAAATATTTGAGTTTTATCGATTTGCACATCGAGGTGTATCGACTTGTTATCGATTTCTCGGGCCCCCTGAGGTCGTAGAGCCCTACATTTAACACTTTGTCTGACGAAGACATGTACCAAGATATTTGCAAAGTTGCAAGGCTCTAGCTTTAAGGGTGTCGAAAAAAGTTGCGTTCATACGGACAGACGGACAGACGGACAGACGGACAGACACCATGACGGACATTGCACAAACCCAATATACTATGATACCTTTGGTATCAAAGTATAAAAATATTATTATATTTATATCATTATAGTAATATAATTCAAGTTACTTTGTAGTTTTTTTTCTTTTCATCGTTTCCATCGAGGTTTCTCGGCGAATCGACCAACAAAAATCAGCAAGCATTGCTGCTGACCATTTTCCATTGTAGCGTCTTTCAATATGCATAATATCCTGATGAATCCTTTCACCATGCTCATCTAATACGGCTCCGAGATTTTCCGGAAAGAAATCTACATGCGAGTCCAAAAAATGAATTTTGAGTGACATATTGCATCCTAAAGCTTTATAAGCAGAAAGAAGCTCTCGAATGATTTGTCGGTAGTTGTCAGCTTTTGTATTACAAAGAAAATTATGACACACTTTTACAAAAGCAACCCAAGCTTTTTTTTCAGCTTTGTTTAACTTCGAATTGAAAACTTCATCTGTCATAAGCTCTTGTATTTGCAGGCCTACAAAAATCCCTTCTTTCAATTTCGCGTCACTGATTCGAGGAAATTTTGTTTTGAGATATTGAAAGCCTGCACCATCCTTGTTCATAGCTTTCACAAAATTTTTCATGAGTCCCAATTTTATATGAAGTGGTGGCAGAAAAATTTTGTCACTTGGCACTAGAGGGCTTTGAGATACATTTTTAATTCCAGGTGTCAAGCTTTTTCTTTGTGGCCAAATTTTTACTTTGTAATGTTTGTCTCTCGCGCGACTGTCCCATTCACATAAAAAACAGCAAGACTTGGTGTATCCTCCTTGCAATCCAGTAAGTAGAGCGACAACTTTCAAGTCAGCACAAATATTCCATAGGTATTGAGAATATTTTATTTTTTAAAGTAATACCTCAAGATTTGCATAATTTTCTTTCATGTTTGTTGCATGTGCTAGAGGCACTGATGGGTATTTATTGCCATTGTGAAGTAAAACGGCTTTCAAACTAATCTTCGACGCATCAATAAAAAGTCTCCATTCATCAGAATTTTCTGGAAAACTCAATTCTTCAAGAAGCCCTGCAGCATCATTACAATATACTAAATCATTTTCTTTGGCAAAGTAACTCGTAAAATCTTCTTGTCTTGTCCGAAAATATGAGACTCGCGTACTTTTATCTAACAAATTCCACTGTTTCAATCCTGATCCGAGTAATTGAGCCTTCGATTTTGATAGCCCTAAGTCTCTAACGAGATCATTTAAATCAGGTTGTTTAAGAAGATAAGGTTCTTTTGATGGGCTTGAAGATCCAAATAAAGTGTATGATGATGAAGATGTACAGGTAGAAATGTTTTTATTTTTTTTTCGAGAATCCTCGTGTTGATATCATGCAGAAATAACAGTCATTTTCATGATTCTGAGGTTCACTCCAAAGCATTGGCACTGCGAACGGCATAGATTTATGACTCCCTTCAAGCCAACCTCTCAAAGTTCTTGAACAACTGTTACAGCAAATTTTTGGTAACCAACTTTTATCCCTCTCATCGATAGAGAATCCAAAATAAAGCTGATAAGCTTTTTTAACAAGATCTGTTATCGCATTTCGCTGTGTTTTTAGAGTAAACTCACCACAAATGTGACAAAAACAGTCTGTAGAATTCTTGCAAGTGCGCGGCATTTTATAACCTAAAATTGAATGAAATTCATCAAAAAAAATTTTTAAATTTTTATTTTATATTCATTATCTCTGTTTATAAAAAAATGGATAACCTACCCATAAAATACTTAAAATATACATAAATATATATATATATATATAATATGAATTTTGTGCGAAACTTACTAAAGTATTTGATATAGAACGTCAACAATCAAAAGACAAGTTTCCAACTAACTGTTGTAAATTCACAGTGAATACTGCGCAGGCGCATATGTACCAGTGACCTGCAGCGGTGCCTGATTTCAGCACTACTAGTGTACTCGTTCAAAGTGCGGTGGCGGTATGATTACCAACGCACAAAGTGCGGTGGCAGTATGATTACCACCGGCAAAGTGCGGTGGCAGTATGATTACCACCGCACAAAGTGCGATGGCAGTATGATTACCACCGCACAAAATGCGTTGGCGGTGGTACACACACCAGGTACTTTTTTGATGCGTCAGCCTCGCACACGTCAAATTTTTACTCCGTTATTCTTACAACGTTTAGGAATATACGCAATGAGCGAGAAGAGGACAACAAAAACAGGTACATGAAAAGATGAGTCGGCTGCGCACACGACACACAGATTTGGGGGTTGTTTTGCATTTACGCAGTGGCCGAACACATACTTAAAAAAATACCAGTGCAATATGTGACGCTCAAAAAAAGATGAGTAAAAAAACCACCGGGTATAAAAATGATGAGTAAAAAATGATGTGTAAAAATACCACCGCGTCAAAAAATGAAGAGTAAAAATACCACCGCATCAAAAAATGATGCGTAGATTTTTTACTTGGTATGCAAAATACCATGTGTTTGTGCGGTGTACTAGTAGTTGCGATACACCGCTGCCGGACTCTGATATGTACTACCATAGAAATCACTTTCGGTACTTTCCTTCTTTCTCTTACGACTAGCAATAACCTATTTCGTATGTAAATACATTGTTTATAATGTTAACGCATAAAACGAATTCAAAAAAACCTAAATTTATGATATTTCCAAAAAAAGTTCGTATCGAAAAATTTAAACGTGATAAAAAAAATCGGCCATCAGGAACAGATTCAGAGCATCAAAATCTTCATATTTATGACATAGTTTTTTAAAGGAGGATTTTGTTGTAGACCAGTGTAACTATTGCCTAAACAGCGTTGCCACATATATACAAATCATGGCATATAAAGTGAGCAGTTAAGCTGTTTTTGCTGTTTTCTAGCAACATTGCATGATTTCTATTTAAAATCCCACATATGATTAATTCGAGTGCAAGAGAACTTAATTGTTTACCTATTACTATGACAAGCCAATTGATCTACAATCCTTGCAAGAATGATTTTGCACGTAGATTTTGTAAGCCTGAGCCGCTGTACAAATTTGGCATCATCCAGTTCAGTGAAATGCATGGACATAAAACACTCTTTTATGTGATGCCATTTTAATTTAATAACAAAAATAAACAATTCAAAGGACAGCTGCTTGTCTTATCGATAACTTAAATTTTAAACGCGACCCAGCCTTCCGGTTAGTTTGTTTTTCATTTTCTCCTAACCGGACATTGAGAAACTCAAATTTGACTAAACGTCAGTTAGTTTACCTAAACGGACATTGAGAAATTGGGCCTAAAAAAGCTAAAATAAACCCCAGTTTTTTTTAAATAGTTTGAATCGAAGTTTTTCAAAACATCGTATATATTGACCTCTTTGTCTGAGGAAGTTCCGATCATCTTTAGGAAATTTGGTGGTATTTTATATTCGTGACAACACGTGCCATGGCGCTGCAAGCCGGATCTATGTTGGACACTTAATGTACACAACAGGGCATAAGTATTTTGACAACTTTAAAGTAAAATCTTCTCATAACTTAACCTTACTTAATAAAGTGTTTGGTATCAATGGAAAGGTCATTTTACTTCCGTTTGAATGATACCGTTCTCGTATAAGCCCATTAAGTACCCATTAAAAGTTTTTAATTCTTGCAGAGGTCTATTTTCAAAATTTTTTTTTCAGAGCGTTCAATGAACTAAAAACACTGGTTTTAATTTCTGGAAGATTCTAATTTCCGAGAGTTCTAATTTGTGAGCGTCCACTGTATATTACTTTAAAGTTGTCAAAATACTTATGCCCTGTTGTGTAGTTTATATTTTTCATTTAGAGACTTTTAAGTGAGTTTTCCTGGTTAAAAATTGCGTTTAAAGTGTCAACATACATTTGATTTCTTTGCTTATATTTCACAAAACTTGTGTGTGCTGAGATTTGTTGGTGATCCGTTGTTTAGTAGGATGTAGTTTGATTGGGCAATGAATATTTCTGTAGTGACCAGTGACCAGCGTAGGTATGTGTGACGTTGCTAGTACGGTGTGGAGGTTGTAGAGAGAAAAACTTTGATTTGGTGCGATGTATGCTAATATCAGTCTTAATTTTTGTTTGGAAGCCGCAAATTGCGGCAAAATCATTGCTGAGGGTTACTTCTTGTGTTTGTATGGATTTATGGACTAGTACTGTTACGCCTCCATAGAAGGGAGCGGTGTTTTTTGTAAACAGTTGATAGTTGGTAGGAATGGGGGTGTGTAGGATATTTATTTTGTGGGTTTCTTGTAGGGATATGATGTGTGGTGTGTGTTTAGTTATCAGTATTTGGAGTTCGCAGTAGTTGTTGAGATATCCGTTGAGATGTTCCATTGTACAATTCTAATATTCATTTAGATGGTTGTTTTTGGTTTTTTTTTTTTTAGAAAGCTTGTATGTGTGTTTGTTATAACTACGGCGTGTGACCACTTCTGATTCTTGTTAATGTTAAATACCAATAAAAAGGAATTGGCAAGCAGGAATGAAAACCCGGCGGCGCTAAAGGGCAAGATAAGGGCGGGGCGTGGATAAAAAAGGCAGAACGATAAAAAACAAAAAAAAAGCCAGACGTCGAGAATTATGTAACAAACTAAGGCATGAAACCGGTCAGGCAGCAAAAAACCCGGAAGAGGCGAACAAATGCAAGGACCGAAAGACGGACAATCACGTCGCGGTTGAGGTGCTCCGCCAGCGCACAGATCAGCCAAGCCACCGAATAGCGCGACAGATAGATAAACAAATCGACGCCCACCCCCGGCCAAAGGCAATTTCGGTCTATGTGCCCGGGTCAGCCGGCATACTCCTGTAAATACTGTCGCTTTCGCTGCTGCTTTTGTTCTTATTTTTATTAAAGGTTTTTGATTTTTGTATATTGTGTTTTGAGGGCTTAAGGTTGGTTGCTAGGGTGTTGTTTTTATACCCTTAACCCATAAAATGGGTAAATAAGGGTATAATGTTTTTGTGCAAATGTATGTAACAGACGGAAGGAAGCATCTCCGACCCCATAAAGTATATATATTCTTGATCAGCATCAACAGCCGTGTCGATTTAGTCATGTCTGTCTGTCCGCCTGTCTGACCGTCTGTCTGTCCGTCTGTCCGTCTGCCTGTATGAACGCGTAGATGTCAGAGACTATAAGAGCTAGAAATTTCAAACCATGAGAAGAAGAAGTTTGTCTCAAGCTATCGATAACACTTCTGGTTCTCGATATAGACATTTGATCGACAACAAAAAAATCTTGAATTTCAAAATTGCGAAAATATGGTTGGAAACTATGGATAAAATAAGGAACATTTGGTCAAAATCGGTATAAAAAAAAAAAAAAAAAAAAAGAAGATAAATATCGCAGATTGAAGTTTGGCCATATTCGTCACTGGGTTAATATATGCATTTGGGGTTGAGGGTATGTCCCAGTCGGGATTTCTCGACTAGAGCCTTCTTACATGTTTTCATCGGGGAAAATTCGCAGTTTTAAGTCTTGAGATTGTTCGCATGTTAGTTCTTTTGTGTTAATGACCCCGTGTCTAGATCCATATCTTCAAGGTGGTGGTTTGCGGGTTTTATTTTTTTTTGTGGTGTTGTGTGTGTGGGCTGATCTGTCTGGTGGGTATTTTGGCAGATCGTGGTGTGTTTTGTTGTTAGTCGTTGGAGCACGGGAGTGTGAGGCCGTTGTTTCAATTGGTGTTTTTGTAGTTTCGTTTGTTTTTGCTGTGTTACTGTTTTGTTTATTTGTTGGGTTTGATAGTGTTGTGGCATAGCCGTTTCTTAGTTGTTGAGTGTGTCGGGTGTGGTATATGGTTAGCGCAGTTTTGAGATCGACATTATCTGTTGTTTTATTTGCGACAAGCTCCTGTTGTTTGAGAAATGTTGGGCATTTTCGATCTAGTGGGCTGTGTTTGCAGACTTCTGACACTAACATGCTATGACATATTTGCCATGTTTTTGAGTTTAAGTAGTTTAATGCCTGAATGTTGTTTTTCGTTTTAACTAGTAAGAAACCGACGCGAGTTTTTTTTTTCCAGAATCCACTTCACCTTCGCATGTGTAGTCTATTGTTTTTTTTTAAAAAGAAAGGGGATACTTTTTCGAATGTTTCGTTGTCTTTTCTATTTATCACAATGTAATTTGGGTTGTCTGTGCTTGCATATTTGCCGTAAGTTGAAGTTGTTATAAGTCTGTGCAAGTCAGGCGGCTTATCCATTGTTGTTGTTTTTGCGCAAATGCCCTGCACTCCTAGTGTAGTGTACGCATTCTGCACAAATAGGTTTTTTTTTTAAATATAACGATCATTAGTTAGTATAACGATCATATGTTAGAAAGTTAACAGAAAAGTATTTTTTTTGCAAAAAGAAGTATTTTTTCTTAGTACCGATACTAGTGGCAGTCAGTATTTTTATTGTATGTTGCTACTACTATTTACAACCCTGCACTGCCTCTCATCTTAATTGCTCTCGGAGAGAACTGCATTTCCGGCTAATTGGCCTATATAAGCTCGTCTCAAGCTTGCAAGCGTTCTCTTGCACTTTATTTTTGGGAAAACCTAATCCTCGCCAAGAGCCGGCATCCCAATCACAAAACGTTTTAAAATAATTTAAATTGTTCTGGGCATGCGTGGGACAACGGATCCCCTCTGTATTTTGGAATTTTTCTTGGAAAAATTGGTTTCAGACCAACTTGGTCAAACACCAAATCACCCACGTAAGTGTCAAATAAAATCCCTCATCAGAATTGGCATAATTACAACCCGTATATTTCTCAAATTAGTGCTGCAATAATAGATCACCTCCTAATTACTGCCGAATTAAGATTGCCCTATCGCCACGTGAAGCTTAAACAGCCATCAAAGTTTCGTGGATCGATAGAGGTACACTCTTAATCTTTTCGGGCAGCCGGAGTGATCTTCGTCGTCTTCTTTTTCATCTTGCTGCGGCTGCAGACCTCCTCAACGACATCAACAGGCATTGAAAATGCCCCAACAGTCTGACGATAGAGCGAGGAAGCAGACAACAGATTAGTGAAAGTGGTCCCATATAACAAACTCTTTTCCCTGAACGTGAAGCATTCAAATCAATTATTAATTGGCAAGGGTTATCAACATTGCCTATATATACATATAATTGCGTTAGTAAGCAAAAGACAAACCAACGAAAAAACACATAACAACATTGAAAAAGCAAAAAAACCATTGTGCATACAAATTAAATATCTCTTTTAAAAAAGTTAAGAAAACTTAATATAAATACAACCAATTGAAAATAGTGCATTTACGATTAAATATAAAAAAAAGCAACTTAACAACAAATTAAAAATGAATAAGTGCAAGACCAAATTTCAGTATTAATAGATAATCAGTCTATCGGTAGTTGGCCAACAACAACCATGAAATTATAATTATATGACAATAAATTTATACCCCAAAAAAACCAAAGAAACCACAAAAACAACCACAGACAGCATGGGAAGGCCTTCAACATCGCTTCTGGATATTGGTGAGTGCTAAATTATTATAATTTCAATTGTTTTTGTTGCCAAATAAATACCAAGTTTTACTGTAAAAAAATGATAAACAAAGTAAAGTGATTACTAGCATAAATAAGCTCTTGCCTTGTTTGTTATCTATAACAACAACATCAGTGGCTTAAGCTTACCGTTGCTTCGCTGTCGCGATCGAGTTTTATGACTTTTTTTTGTCTTTTGTTTTGATTATCGTTTGCGCAGATTAACGAACAGTGCGTATGTAAAGTAAAAGACCCAAAATGATTCGTAACAGTTTTGAATCAAGTTAAATAATTATTTGCCTTTCACCTACCTTATTAAAATAAATACTAAAAACAGAAAAAGCACGAACATGTAAATAAAAATAAGAATATATAAATATATCTATAAAAAGAAAAAAAAAAAAAACAAAAGCCGTGAAACGCAAAACAAAAATGTTAACTAAAGTAAAATGCACATTAATGAGGGTTAAAAGATTAATACATTTCATAATAAATAATACATTGCACAGTACTATTACACTATTACACTCAAAAACAATTATGTTAAAGAGCAAATTTTATAATTATTATTAATGTTATTTTTGTTACAATTGAAATGAATTAAAACTAAATCATAGTTAAAATGAACTAAACACCTTTTTCTTGCCTTAAAGTAGAGGACAGGGTAAACTAAATTTGGGAGTTTTTCAAAATTTTTCTCGCGCAGAAAAGCTCGTAGGTAGGGTAGGGTTGTGACGCGAATCAGCTGCTCTATCATCTTAGCATGCTGAAGCATTTGGATACAATAGTCTTGATTGTAGTATTAGGTATCTTTCTTTCTTCTGTCCCCTCTTTTCTATCCTTTTGGCTAGGTTTTCTTACTTTTATTTATATGTGAACTCGTGCGTAAACGTAGTTGGATTCTTCAACGAACCCCCCACAGGCTGTTTTTGCTAGTCGTTTATAAGAAAACAAAACGAAGACATCCACTAGTTTGAAAGATCGCATGGACATTTAGCTATTACCCCAGCTAAGTGTAACACTAAGTTAAAGCCCAGTTTGGGGTAGTTCTAGATTTGAGTTTTAACGAGTGTTGTTCCGACCAGAGTGTTGTCACAATCGTGGTGGTGTTATAGAATTTGGCACACCACTTGGAGCAGTCTCTGGTTATTACAGTTTGGCGCCCAAAGCGTGAGGCTTCCTGATCAGCTTATAGAGATCAGATGCTTATTTTCCTCTTTTCTTTTTGTTCTTATTCTTCTATTTTCATTAAGTCACCATAAATCTTTTACGAAGAAAGCTGGAATTTCGACACTGAGGATAACCCAGTTATCGACCGCTTGTTCATAGGTTTTGGCTACTAACCTAGTTCTTCTTCTTCCTTTTTAGTGCTTATGAAAGTAAGATGTCTTGTGAACCTCTGAAATTCTATTAATTTGGAAAATCTGAATTAATGACCGAGAGAAACAGCACATTAGACCGGAAGTAAATAAAGCTGAAAAGTTCTTTTGTTATTTTATTCATACTTAGGTCCAGTTGTCCTTATTTGTCGAAGTATAGATCGGATAAAGTTGGAATTTCACGATTTTTGGCAATGCTTAAGCGATGACCACTTACGAAAATATATATTAAGCAGATATAGTAACAGAATCTTGCAGATGGGCAATATTTTATTAGATCAGTACAATTGTACTAAAAATTATCTAATTATTGCAATCAGACATTGAATGTAAATCCAATGCATTTAATTTACCCTCGAATCAAAACTTTAAGGAAAAACTTTATCAAATTATTTTTTTTAATTATCAAATCAATTACGATAGCTATGGCTGTACATCGCAGTGTTGAAAACTTAGCAATAGAATTGGCAAATGCGGCGCTAGCTGAAGCTACGTGCAAAATTTGTAAAAAACAATTATTAGAGGAAAATTCCACAATTCGAATTTTTTCAACTCCCTGTCAGCACCTTTACCACGAGATCTGTATTTCCGATTGGGTAGAAGAATTCAAAGAGTGTCCAGAGTGTCAAAAGCTAATACATGCTCGTGAATTAAAACAAGTTATTGTGCCACCAGAGACTCCAGAGCCTCAAGTCCCCATAGGTACTTTGCCTAAAGTTCACCGCACTCGACAACAAACACAGGGAAAGCAAAATAGTAAACAACATCATCACAGAGAGACTAACACAGCGGAAGTAGAAACAGTAAATACGCAACCGCTGGATAAAAATCATCGCAAGCCTGGTAGACCAGCTAAACTCAGAAACACAACACAAAGGGAACCAAGAAATAGTCTAGGATCAAGAAATGGTCAAGGAGGTGTTGCAAGAGACGTCGACTATGAAAGAATTTTTTCTCGAATAGAGCAGATTGTCTCACGGCAACTTTCCAATTTAAGTTTAAATAATAACTCAGAAGAGCTTAGCGAACGTGCGAATCTCACGCGAAATAGCATGGGTTCATCGGATCTCGCACGCGTTACAGCTCGCATTAATCCCGAAAAGATAACTCAGCAAATTCATAGCTGGAACATTAAATTTGACGGATCAACCAAAGGAATTACAGTCGAAGAGTTTATTTACCGTATTCGAACTTTGACTGAAGACAGCTTGAATAATGATTTTGAGGCAGTTTGTAAGAACTTACACATTTTGCTAGTAGGAAAGGCTAGAGAATGGTACTGGAGGTATCGCAAAGAGTGTTCTCGCATTGTTTGGTCAGACTTTTGCGCTGCTCTAAAGTACCAGTATAAAGATTACAGAAATGATTCTGATATTTTGGAAGATATCCGCGGGCGAAAGCAAAAGCCAGGGGAAACTTTCGAGAATTTCTATGATGAGATTATGATTCTCTTATCTAGAATGTCTACTTCCATTCAGGAAGAGCAGCTTATTGAGATGCTTATGCGAAACTTATTACCAGAGATTCGTCATGAACTTTTGTATGTGCCCATACACTCAATAGCTCATTTACGAAAATTGGTACAAATGCGGGAAAATTTATTAGGAGATGTTGCAGGTAAACGCTTGATGAAACCACAAGGTAATCAACATGGCGTTAAGCGAACAATTTTTGCTGTGGAAGAAGCGGTTTCTAGCTCAGAAGTAGATCAGGTCCAGACAGCAATTGAGGCAATTCAATCACCAAATAAGGTATATCGCTGCTGGAACTGTGATACCGAAGGACATGGTTGGGATATGTGTTTACAAGAAAGGAAAACATTTTGTTATGGCTGTGGAGCCAAGAATGTTTATAAGCCCCAGTGCACAGTGTGTCTCGCTAGGAAATCGGAAAACGGGAAAAAGGGTCCATTCAACAACAATGCTCGAATGGCCCCGAAAACTCAATAATACTTTTAAATTCTCATTTACCGGCTAGCTCAGAGTTTTCTCTTAAAGCTACCACCTTACCAGATTTGACAAAATTATCATCAACAGATAAGGAGGCAGATTGTCCTCGCTTATATCCGATAAAGCCATATCATGAGCGACTGAAGGAATATCTTGCAGCAAAAGCTCGTATATTCGGGTCATGCAGTAGTCATACACGCAGTTGTCCGAAACGTTCGACTCTACGGATACGTAACTTTTGGAGAGCGATTCGACAAACCAAGCGCTTGCTTATCTCAGCTATAGTTAACCAACAGTCTGATGGACGTTTTTATGCGGAGGTGTCCTTTTTAAATTTCGTTGAGCAAGGGTTACTTGATACCGGCGCAAGCATCAGTTGCATGGGTTCGACTTTAGCTTCAGAAGATTGGACCAAATATTCTCACTACCGGCGTATTGCTTCACAGGTTAACACTGCCGATGGTCGTTCTCACTCAGTATTAGGTTATTTGAAGGTACAAATTAAATATAGAAATCTCATTCGTTCAATTAAACTATTTATTATACCCTCAATTGAGAAGCGTCTTATTTTAGGTATGGATTTCTGGAAAGAGTTTCAGTTAGCACCAAGCCTTATTTCCTGTTTAGATGTTGAACATATTTCGGAAGACAGTGCAAAAGATAGTAATTCTTACGCATTGACTGCAATGCAACGGGGCCAGTTGGATGCAGTGATTTTGCTATTTCCCTCTTTTGAAAAGCAAGGCTTGGGAAAAACTTCGCTGCTTGAGCATCATATTGATGTTGGTGAAGCCAAACCCATTAAGCAAAGATTTTACCCAGTGTCACCAGCGGTGGAAAAATTGATGTACACAGAAATAGATAGAATGGTTGAATTAGGAGTGATTGAAAAGTCCAGTAGTCCATGGAGCTCTCCGATGAGGCTTGTTGTGAAACCTGGAAAGGTTCGGTTATGTTTAGATGCGCGAAAGCTTAATAATTGCACTAAGAAAGACGCATATCCATTGCCGAGCATCGAAGGAATTTTTGCAAGATTACCAAAAGCAAATATTATCTCGAAAATAGATTTGAAAGATGCATATTGGCAAATTGCATTGTCAGAGGCATCGAAAAGCGTGACCGCATTCACAATACCGGGACGTCCTTTATATCAATTTAAGGTGATGCCTTTCGGTCTGTGCAATGCCCCACAAACAATGTGTAGGCTCATGGATGAAGTTATTCCGCCTGAGCTGAAACATTGCTGTTTTGGTTACCTTGATGACTTATGCGTAGTGTCAGCAGACTTTAACTCACACTTAATGATTTTAATGCGGTTGGCAGAGCAATTTCGTAATGCCAATCTAACGATTAATCTGAGCAAAAGTAAGTTCTGTGTCACCGAAATTAAGTATCTGGGATATGTAGTCGGCAAAGGCGGAATTGCTACTGATCCGAGCAAGATCGAATCAATTCTCAATTGGCCTGTACCAAAGTCTCTAAAGCAGACTCGTGGATTTTTAGGTTTAGCAGGTTGGTATAGAAGGTTTATTTCAAATTTTGCGGAAGTCACCACGCCTATAACCGATTCACTATCGGGTAAAAACAAGTTTGCATGGACAGATAGTGCACAAAAAGCGTTTGTACAGCTGAAAAACTTACTGACCTCAGCACCTGTTTTACAAAATCCTGATTTTAGTCAAAAGTTCTTCCTTCATTGCGATGCCAGCAATTACGGCGTTGGAGCAGTTCTAGTACAGTTGAATGATCAAGGGGAAAAAAACAAGTGGCATATATGTCAAAGAAATTGAATTCGGCACAGCGCAATTATAGCGTTACCGAGAGAGAGTGTTTAGCGGTTGTATTAGGAATTGAACGGTTTCGTTGCTATCTGGAATTGCAAGATTTTGAAGTGATTACAGATCACTCGAGTTTAGCATGGCTTATGAAACAAGCAAACCTTAAAGGGCGATTAGCAAGATGGGCAATGCAACTTCAGGGTTATAAATTCGTTGTTAGCCATCGTAGGGGGCGAGATAATGTAGTACCTGATGCTTTGTCTCGGATGTATGCTGAAGAAATGGCAGCAATAGAGTCGTATGGTCCGGAGATTGATCTAAGTTCTTCATGTTTTACAGATAATGACTATCAGAGTCTAAAAGTAAAGATCTTAGAAAACGAAAGCTCGTATCCGGATGTAAGAATTTCCGATAACTTCATTTACATTCGCACAGAACATGATGATGGTTCGGAAGATGCCAAGCTTCAGAGGTGGAAACTTTGGGTTCCAAAAGGCTTGACTGAATCTGTTATTAGACGTGTACACAATGTAGTCATAGCGGCACATGGCGGCATGAGTAAAACACTTGAGCTTATTCGCAGGCAGTTTTACTGGCCCGGAATGGTAACTCAAGTGCGTGATTTCATTCGAAACTGTGAAGTTTGTAAAACTACCAAAGCTCCCAATATGACGCTAAAGCCTCCGATGGGTCAAAAAGCAGAATCGCATCGTCCCTTTCAGCGTTTATATGTGGATATTCTCGGTCCATATCCTAGAAGTAAACAAGGTTATATTGGCATACTTATTGTATTAGACCATTTTTCAAAGTTTACGGCGAAAGCAGTACAACAATATTTACAAGACCACATTTTCTTTACGTACGGAGTTCCCGAACTTCTTATTAGTGACAATGGTTCGCAGTTTAAGGCTAACGATTTCAACGCATTTCTCACGTCTTATGGCATAAAGCATTTGTATACGGCTTTATATTCGCCACAATCAAACGCGTCAGAACGAGTGAACAGATCCGTTGTTGCTGCAGTTCGAGCATATTTAAAATCAGATCAACGAGATTGGGATCAGCATATCCACGGAATCAGCTGTGCGCTTCGAAATTCAGTACATCAGAGTATAGGATGTTCCCCATATCATGCCCTATTTGGTTTTAATATGATTACGCATGGCTCTGATTTTCAATTGCTTAAGAATTTGAACCTGTTAAACGAGTCAGTTAGTACTCTTAACAGGGATGACCAACTCGATTTGTTACGAAAAGCTTTATGCAAAAATATGAACGACGCTTATGAAAAGCAGGCTAAAAGTTACAACTTAAGAACACGCAATGTAGATTTTAAAGTAAATCAGGAAGTTTACCGGCGTAACTTTAGTCAAAGTAATTTTACAAAAGGTATAAATGCTAAGCTTTGTCCATCCTTTATCAAAGCTCGTGTCCGAGAGAAATTGGGAAGTTCGTACTATATTTTGGAAGACCTTCAAGGAAAACTGGTTGGAACTTTTCATGCTAAAGACATTCGTTCATAACTTAACAACATGACAAGGACTCTAGCAATGTTTTTCTGTCTAATTCGCGCAGTAAAGTTCTTCAAATTAGACAGTGGTTGTAGTGTACGCATTCTGCACAAATAGGTTTTTTTTTTAAATATAACGATCATTAGTTAGTATAACGATCATATGTTAGAAAGTTAACAGAAAAGTATTTTTTTTGCAAAAAGAAGTATTTTTTCTTAGTACCGATACTAGTGGCAGTCAGTATTTTTATTGTATGTTGCTACTACTATTTACAACCCTGCACTGCCTCTCATCTTAATTGCTCTCGGAGAGAACTGCATTTCCGGCCAATTGGCCTATATAAGCTCGTCTCAAGCTTGCAAGCGTTCTCTTGCACTTTATTTTTGGGAAAACCTAATCCTCCCCAAGAGCCGGCATCCCAATCACAAAACGTTTTAAAATAATTTAAATTGTTCTGGGCATGCGTGGGACAACGGATCCCCTCTGTATTTTGGAATTTTTCTTGGAAAAATTGGTTTCAGACCAACTTGGTCAAACACCAAATCACCCACGTAAGTGTCAAATAAAATCCCTCATCAGAATTGGCATAATTACAACCCGTATATTTCTCAAATTAGTGCTGCAATAATAGATCACCTCCTAATTACTGCCGAATTAAGATTGCCCTATCGCCACGTGAAGCTTAAACAGCCATCAAAGTTTCGTGGATCAATAGAGGTACACTCTTAATCTTTTCGGGCAGCCGGAGTGATCTTCGTCGTCTTCTTTTTCATCTTGCTGCGGCTGCAGACCTCCTCAACGACATCAACAGGCATTGAAAATGCCCCAACAGTCTGACGATAGAGCGAGGAAGCAGACAACAGATTAGTGAAAGTGGTCCCATATAACAAACTCTTTTCCCTGAACGTGAAGCATTCAAATCAATTATTAATTGGCAAGAGTTATCAACATTGCCTATATATACATATAATTGTGTTAGTAAGCAAAAGACAAACCAACGAAAAAACACATAACAACATTGAAAAAGCAAAAAAACCATTGTGCATACAAATTAAATATCTCTTTTAAAAAAGTTAAGAAAACTTAATATAAATACAACCAATTGAAAATAGTGCATTTACGATTAAATATAAAAAAAAGCAACTTAACAACAAATTAAAAATGAATAAGTGCAAGACCAAATTTCAGTATTAATAGATAATCAGTCTATCGGTAGTTGGCCAACAACAACCATGAAATTATAATTATTTGACAATAAATTTATACCCCAAAAAAACCAAAGAAACTACAAAAACAACCACAGACAGCATGGGAAGGCCTTCAACATCGCTTCTGGATATTGGTGAGTGCTAAATTATTATAATTTCAATTGTTTTTGTTGCCAAATAAATACCAAGTTTTACTGTAAAAAAATGATAAACAAAGTAAAGTGATTACTAGCATAAATAAGCTCTTGCCTTGTTTGTTATCTATAACAACAACATCAGTGGCTTAAGCTTACCGTTGCTTCGCTGTCGCGATCGAGTTTTATGACTTTTTTTGTCTTTTGTTTTGATTATCGTTTGCGCAGATTAACGAACAGTGCGTATGTAAAGTAAATGACCCAAAATGATTCGTAACAGTTTTGAATCAAGTTAAATAATTATTTGCCTTTCACCTACCTTATTAAAATAAATACTAAAAACAGAAAAAGCACGAACATGTAAATAAAAATAAGAATATATATATATATCTATAAAAAGAAAAAAAAAACAAAAGCCGTGAAACGCAAAACAAAAATTTTAACTAAAGTAAAATGCACATTAATGAGGGTTAAAAGATTAATACATTTCATAATAAATAATACATTGCACAGTACTATTACACTATTACACTCAAAAACAATTATGTTAAAGAGCAAATTTTATAATTATTAATAATGTTATTTTTGTTACAATTGAAATGAATTAAAACTTAATCATAGTTAAAATGAACTAAACACCTTTTTCTTGCCTTAAAGTAGAGGACAGGGTAAACTAAATTTGGGAGTTTTTCAAAATTTTTCTCGCGCAGAAAAGCTCGTAGGTAGGGTAGGGTTGTGACGCGAATCAGCTGCTCTATCATCTTAGCATGCTGAAGCATTTGGATACAATAGTCTTGTTTGTAGTATTAGGTATCTTTCTTTCTTCTGTCCCCTCTTTTCTATCCTTTTGGCTAGGTTTTCTTACTTTTATTTATATGTGAACTCGTGCGTAAACGTAGTTGGATTCTTCAACGAACCCCCCACAGGCTGTTTTTGCTAGTCGTTTATAAGAAAACAAAACGAAGACATCCACTAGTTTGAAAGATCGCATGGACATTTAGCTATTACCCCAGCTAAGTGTAACACTCAGTTAAAGCCCAGTTTGGGGTAGTTCTAGATTTGAGTTTTAACGAGTGTTGTTCCGACCAGAGTGTTGTCACAATCGTGGTGGTGTTATAGAATTTGGCACACCACTTGGAGCAGTCTCTGGTTATTACACTAGCTGTGTTTTGCTATTGGTTGTTTTTGTAATTTTCGTGTTTTGTTATGTGCACTTGTTTGTTTTTCGCTTGTTAGCTATTTTGGCACCGTGATAAACGCAGAAGTAACACTTTTTGTCTCCAAGAATTCATATATAACTAATTGCTCGCAAATCGCTTTCACAGATATGTAAACTAGTATCAGAGTATGTCACCGTCTGTTGCTGTCCGACAGCAACGTTTGTCACCTGTTAAGTGTTGACTTGTGCAATATTGATGTAAAAAATGGTTTCTATATAAACATATCCAGTCATATATGGCAAGCGTCGCCAGAGCATTGTGTAAGGTTTTGAAGTAATGCTTTATAAAAAGCAATTTCGATTGGAAGCAAATCGTTCACAATGTTTTTTAACTGATGCGGATCTTGTGCTACATCATATGCTTCAACAAAATTCTATAAATTGATAAGAAAAATTAGTATTGAATTTGACTTGTCTTGACAATGACATTTATTACCTGAGTATCGCGAAACTCACAATATATGCGATTAAGGCTATATCGAAAATCTCGAACACATGTGAAAGTGTTATTCCAGGCATCTTGACAGTGGCAATCTGCATCCAAACAACATTCCGCTAAATGATCAGACCGCTGCCCTGGACACCGAAAATTATAGGTATCGTCGTTTCCTTCGCCCCAATATTCAACGAGCACTGGGCGTTGTAGACTATTGTCATGTGACATTTGATTCCTTAACGAACGACCATCAATAAATTTTGGGATGGACCCACCGGCCCATTCTAATATGGTAGGCGCCAGGTCTATTAAACTAACAGTTATACCTGTAATGAGGCCAGCCGGTACGTCTGGTCCAAAAATAAGTAGGGGGACTTTGATATCTGTTTCATACGGTTGTCGTTTATCAAAAGGCTGTGCAAATTGTCCCAAGTGATAACCATTATCCGAAGTGAAGATTATGTAAGTATTATTAAGGCATTGTGTATCGTTAAGCTCAGACACCAAGTCCTCTATCATTTCGTCAACTGCTAGCAGTGTTTCCCAACGTCTTCGGAAATACTTGTCTATTGTGAAAACCGAATCCATTGACAAATGATGAGCAGATCCAACTAACCAATGCTTATCTACAAAAAGTTAAAAAATGAAAAAAAAAAAAAAAAAAATGAACAGTGAGCGTACCTGGAGCAGGTGTGTTGAAGCTCGGTGTTCGCAAGGCTTGCACTTGAGAAAAAAAATCCCTATGACGTGGCGCAGGGATGAAAGGTGCGTGGGCAGCTGGCGTCGAAATCATTGCAAAAAATGGTTTTGGATGTTGTTTCTCCACCCTTTTACGTAGGAATGTTACTGCTTTGTCCTTTAAAAGATCCGTTAAATACGTATCCGTATAGCTAACATTTTGTTTATTTTCATGAAGTGTATAATTGTAGTATCGGGAGTTTCCATGGAGGCCGTGAAAGTCATCCCAGCCAGGCGGAACGTACGCACCTCTATACTGGTTTAAATACTTGCCAGCAAAAAATGTTTGGTAGCCATGTTCTTGCATCAACACAGGCAGTGCAAGTGGCTCAAAAATTTCTCGCCACAAGTGTCCATTGCAGCCACCAGTATTTGAGTTGTTGAAGGTCCTGTGGTTGTGGGCATACTGGCCAGTTAAAATACTTGCCCTTGCGGGACAGCATATCGGAGTGCTAGTAAATGCATTTGTAAACTGTGTTCCCATCTTGCTAAACAGCCGAGCGGTTTTTTGTAGAGGATACATACCATGTAGCTCCAAATCCTGATCATCAGTCAGAATTAAAAGAACATTTGGCTGAGCTGCTTGTTGAACAATACTTAACGTAAAGTCGACATACAATATAATAGTCAGTCTGACAAACACGTGAACCTTAAAAAATAATATGCAGTAAATTGGTTATTTGGTCAGTGTTTTCGTTTGATTTTTGCGTTGCGTCGAAGGCTAGGGCAGGTTGGGAACGACCTTGCTGCGAAATAATGAGCATTTTCCGTCTGTCCACATGAACGACATCCTTAAAGCTAGAGACTTGCAACTTTACAAATATCTTCGTCAGACAAAGTTTTAAATTTGGTGGCAAGATGGCTGGAGACTTTCTACAAAAATCTGCATCAAAAGCTTGAGTGCCACGCCCACTTCTTTTGCTCCAGTCAGTTTCAAATATAATCGAATTGCCTGTATTTTCTACAGTTCTGTTTTTTACAGTCACCAAATTTGATAGGAAGGTGACGCCCACTACAGATCTGCATCCAAACAACGGGCAACGCCCCACCGCCTACAAAATATAACGGAAATGCATGTATCTTCGCCAGTTTATAAGCTAGAGTAACCATATTTAGTAAAGATGCAGAAGTCGCCATCTTCTTAAAATCTGCGATAAATGTAAAGAGTTGGAAGCCACACCCACCTATTCAGCCTACCTCTGAATCTGAAAATTCCAAATCTTTTTCAGTTTCTGTGCTAGAGTCACAAAATGAAGTGAGAAAATTGTTAGTGACATCCGCCACTAATCTGCATCAAATTTTTGGATGCCACGCCAAACTACACCACCCACCTATTAAAATCAAAAAACTCTATATCTTTTTCAATTTCTGCGCTAGTCATCGAACTTGGTAAGGGGATAGAAGGTGCCATCTGCCACAGATATGTATCACAAATTTAGATTTCTCGCCTTTCCCTTCTGAATGCCTCTTTTATACTCAAAACCACCATACCCAGCAAGCAATTGAAAGATTGTTTTGATCAGAAACCCCATTTCGAGTCTAATTCGAGTCAGTTTCATGCTTTAAAAACGATTAATCGTTTATGCGATTAAAGCGCGACTCGAAAACGACTCGCATGCATGCCTTAAATATGATGAATCGCGCAAAATTTAAAGCAATCAAAAATTGAGCATGCCAATGATTGAAATATGCTTGAACAGCTTGGCGACTCAAAAGCGACTCGAAAGCGACTCAAAACCGACTCGCTTGTTTGCTCAAAAAATGATTCCATGCACGAAATGTACGGAAGTCAAAAAATGAACATGCAGGTGATTGAAATATGCTTTGCATCATAAATAGATCTTATTGGCAATTATAGCATGCTAGTCAATGACGCCTGATGGTCTTGCTGTCTAAGACGCCGCTCAAACCGAAAGTCCCCGGTTCAAACCCTCGTTGGGGTAAAAAAAAAGCTAAGTAAAAATTGCATGCATTCATTAACATAAACTGCTAACATTAACTATTAACATTTAACTGTTAACATTAACTGCCAACATTAACTGCTAACATAAACATTAACACAATTATAATACATAAGATAAATAAAAATGTTAATCTTGATGAAAAATAAAAAATGCTTTTTTAACAAGCTGTCAAAAAATACGACTCAAAAAAGACTCGCTTTAGATTCGAAATGCGAGTCGAAATTGATATGAAATATGACTAGTTTTTGACTCTAAAAAGACCCGCTTTTGATTCGAAATACGAATCGAAAATGAGTCGAAACTGCGGTCACAAGCGACCCCTCAAAAAGAGTCGCGTTCGGGAACCGTTTTCTCCCGAACAGAGTATCTTTTTTGATCAGAAAAAGAGCTCATAAATGTTTCCTTTCAATCAGATGGCGACTCGAAAAAGACTCGCTTGTGATTCAAAATGCTTGCTGGGTATATTACTGTTTGCACACTAGCCCAGAAAATGCGAGTGTCATCATTCGCATAAACACAGTTGGTTCTAACTCAAGACCCTATGGTAACCACGTACAGCGGTAAAAGCCAGGGCTCTAAGAAAATTATGATATATTTCTAGTTTAAATCTACATAATTCGATTTGAAGCTTGGATCTTTAATCCTTTTCACACTTAAACATCTACCATCTATATGCCAAAATTGGTGGGAATACTTTAAAAACTGTGGAAGATACAGGTATTTTTGTTTATGATTGTAGGGAGACTGGGGGCGGAGAAATAGATAACACGTCGATACACCTCGATGTGCAAATCGATAAAACACATATAAATCCCGCAATTAGCAGCTAGAGTCAAGAAAGCCGATGACATTTCCCAAAAACTGCATCAAAAGTTTGGATGCCACGCCCACCTCTTCTGACCCCAGCCCGCCTGCAATTATAAGCAATTCCTTTATCAGATAAAGGATAAAGTTTATCTCCTTGAAGCAATAGCCACCAAAATTGGCCTTATGGTAGATGCTGTCATCTGACACAGATATGCACCAAAACTTTGGATGTCACGCCCCCAAACAACGGGGCATGTCCCACCGCCCTAAAAAAAACCGTGTTGATGCCAGAAAATGTTACCGTCTCAGAACCATGAAACATGGTTCATTTTTACATAGAAAATGTAACCGCCTCAGAACCATGAAACATGGTTCACATTTTACATATTTACTGTCCCGTTGAAGTCGCTGTTAACATTAGCAGAGCTTCAACAGTTGGTTCTGAGCGCTGTTACATTTTATTCCTTTTTTCATACTCAAGCACGCATGTTCGTTTTTATACTTAATCCATTACCATTATAACGTACACATTAAACAAAAATTCTACACGCTAACCCAAGCGCAGCTAAGTGAACTACGAGAATATAACTGAATAAACATTACACTGAACATCGAAAACCACACCACCACCAGACTTATCTTTTTTGAAGCTTCCGCCACAAACATTGGTCCTTCGAGCCGGATAACAGGTCGAAAGAAAAAAAATAATAAAATTGTTAAACTAACATTTCCAACCTGCTTTCTTGCTTCCGTTGTGCGTTCTCATGTTGTTGCTGCCTGTTCTGAATTCCAAGTAACTTGGCACACAGTATAATTCCTATCTGTTAATAAGGCATAGTATGTCCACAGGGTCCAAAAGGACTGATAAAAAGGCAAATCCAAAATCAAATCTTCCGGTTTCACAAATCAATCGTCGTCATTCGATCTCGTCCGCTCCATCAGGGTCGAAAAAATCGATTGGTGTTTCGAAAAACCCAATACAGCAAGGGAAAAATACTAAATTAAATCCCATTTCGCGTCTCAAAAAAGATCAGTCAGTGTCACCTGCAACAACGTCATCGCGATTTCCAAGCGCACATCCGAAAAGGGAATTAAATTCCAAGTTCCCGTTGCGTAGTCCGGTAAAGACCAGATCCGTCAAAAGAAGCCACACAATGTCTTTGGCAAACTTTATTTCGGTAACCGACAAACTTATCCAGTTTGAGGCTCGCGTTATAACTGCTGCATCCGAAGATGACAATATTTTTACATATGAGATTCGCCGCGATCGTCTGCAGTTATTTTGGGAAAAGGTAGAGACGAAGTATGCATTGTGTTCCAGTGCACTCAGACAGGAGGGGAGCAGCGATGAAATGACTGCCATGGAGACAAAATATGACCATTGCTATTCGATTTACGAAAAATGTCTTTCGCGCCTGAAGGGCCAAATTAAGAATGCGTCCGCGTCCAAAAGGGTTGAAACACCTGCTCCGTTGCCCTTCTCTGGGGGCTGCCGTCTCCCTCCGTGTGACTACCTGCGCTGGCCGACGTTCCGTGATCTTTTTTCCGCAATTTACGTCAACAATTCGAGGTTGACTACGGTTGAGAAACTATATCATCTCAACTCAAAAACAGCGGGTAAGGCCAACGAAATCATCTCCAAATTCCCACTTACCAACGATGGCTTTGCAACTGCGTGGGCAGCACTTTGCGAGCGCTTCGAGAACAAACGGCTGCTTGTCACCAGCCAACTTAAAATTCTGTTCAACCTGTCCCGGTTAACCACGAATCTGGCGCAGCAATCGAAGACCTTCAAAGCACCATCCAACGATGCTTGACTGCGCTAGAGCGTTCCAATATCGACGCGTCTTCCCCGTTCGCTGATTGTATTTTAGTCTTTCTGTGTTCTTCAAAGCTGCCGAAGCTCACTCTTTCATTATGGGAGCAGTCAATTTCAAATAAGGCAGAAATTCCAGCTTGACACGATTTAAGTTCATTCGCTCGAAGCCATTGAAGACGTGAAGCCCTCTTCCACGCCAATCAAATCTGCCGCTTCCACTTACCGAAACCACCAACCCTCTAAGAGGGTAAATTCATTCGAAGCGCAAGTAATTCCGAAGAGTAAGACTTGCGACTTATGCTTCAAGGAGAATCACCCTGTCCGACTGTGCCCTCGTTTTCTACAGATGCCTGTTGATGACCGGTCATCCTACATCAAGCAGAAAAAACTCTGCTTGAACTGTTTCGCAAGAGGGCACCAGCTACGAGAGTGTACGAGTGCGCACAACTGCTTTACATGCAAAGGGCGTCACAATACTCTACTACATCGAGGCGACAGTGGCCCGGCCACTTCGTCTAACTCCAACTCAAATTCGAATTCGAATATACAGTCCACTTCTATCCATTCCGCGGCAAATGTGCAAACTTATTTTGCCGCAAACGAGCAGAGTGTCCTACTCGGCACGGCAGTTGTAAATGTATGCCATCGGGGATGCACGTATACCACTCGTGCTTTAATCGACTCAGGCTCAGAGGCTACATTCATCTCTGAGCGATTGTTCCACTTGATAAAGCTGCCCTTCCAATCCGTGCAAGCTCAAGTATCCGGGCTGAATCAAGCAGTGGCAGCCCAGGTTCAAAAGCTATGCCATTTCATTATAGGCTCTCCTACAAAGCCTAGGTTACATAGGCATCAGCGTTCGTTCTTCCGCAGCTGGCAGATAACTTACCCTCAGCTTCCATTCCAAAAAGTTCATTAAGAGACCTTCCAGCTATTGAATTAGCTGATCCTACCTTCCATCAGAGCTCACAAATTGATTTGCTGATCGGCGCGGATATCCTTCCGTCTGTCATTTTAAGCGGGTCTCATGCAAATATTTGTGGCTCGCTCCTTGGGCAAGAAACCGTGTTTGGCTGGATTCTTACCGGCCCACTTTCGAAGACTGTTCCGCGGTCCGTTTTATCATTCTCGACGAGAATTTCGGCCAACGAAGGGCTGAAACTGGACCTGCTTATTTATTTCCCAATATTTGGGAGGTGGAGGATGTTTCAGCGAAGCTGTTCAAGGAAGCCAACTCCATATGTGAGTCAAATTTTGTCCAAACGACTACACGTAACGAGTGTGGCAGGTATGTGGTGACCCTTCCATTCCGAAATCCGGATGACATCGTCTTAGGTTATTCAAGGTCTATTGCACTGGCCCAGTTCCTTAAAAACGAGAACCGTTTATCCAGAAACGCCATTCTTAAAGAGCAATACAACTCCGTGCTTCAAGAATATCTCGATATGGGTCACATGAGAGAAATCTCACTCCAAGGCATCTCCGCCAAATCCAATTTTTATTTGCCACACCACGCAGTATTTAAACCTGATAGCACCAATACCAAGGTGCGGGTTGTTTTCAACGCCTCCTGTCCATCCTCAAATGGAAAGAGCCTTAATAATATTCTTCACCCAGGCCCCATTCTTCAGTCCGATCTCACGATGCAGATCCTAAAGTGGCGATATTTTCGGTATGTCTTCAACGCCAACATCACGAAAATGTATCGTCAAATCCTGCTCGACCCTAAGCACACTCCGTTCCAGGGAATCCTCTTTCGGAAGGCCGACGGCGAGATTGGGGACTTTGAGCTCAACACCGTCACCTTCGGGGTAAACTGTTCCCCATTTCTGGCGCTTAGGGTGCTTCAGCCACTCGCAGAAGAAGTACGCTTGCAGTATCCTCTCGCAAGCAAGGTAATTTCAGATTCCATGTACGTAGATGACATACTCGCTGGGACAATCACGAAGACAGAGGCCGTTACGACCATCGCGGAACTGCAAAATGCCTTGGACAGCGCTGGATTTCCCCTCAGAAAATGGACTTTTGACGCTTAAACAGCAAATCCCTGTCTTAAGTCATATCCGTAACTTGAATCCGTTCCTTGACAGCAAAGGAATTTTAAGGGCTTTCGGACGCGTTAGAGCGTCTCAGTCGTTAAGCTATGATGAACGCCACCCCATCATTATGTCTTGTTCGTCCACCTTTGCAAGGTTGTTAGTTAGGTTCACCCATCGCATATCCTTGCATGGGGGAAACCAGCTTACAATGCGTCTCGTCCGTTCCAAATTCTGGATCCCAAAACTAAAGATTCTCGTCAAATCCATTATCAACTCCTGCAAGGTCTGCGTTATATATCGAAAACGGCTACAGACGCAGATGATGGGAGACCTACCAACGGAAAGCTCCTCCTTCTCGAGACCTTTTACGCACACAGGCGTTGACTTTGCTTTACCCTTCGACGTGAAAAATTACACAGGTCGCGCGTGTTTGATCACAAAGGGGTACGTGTGTGTATTCGTGTGCTTTAGTACGAAAGCAATTCATCTGGAGGCGACATCTGACCTTAAGACCGAAAAATTCCTTCCACAACAGATGCACTCGGATAATGGCAAAACCTTCGTCGGGGCGGAGAAAACTCTATCGCGTGACTTCCTGGAGGCAATAAGGACTGGTGTGATCTCCAAACACACCTACCAAAACCTCTCCTGGCACTTCAACCCACCAGGCGCTCCACATATGGGAGGCCTATGGGAAGCTAAGGTGAAGAGTTTCAAAGCGCTGTTCTACAAGGCCACATCCACGGTCAAATACACGTTTGAAGAACTTTCGACCCTACTGGCCAAAAAAAGCGTGTCTCAACTCAAGGCCAATCTCTCCGATGTCCGAAGATCCTACGGATCTACTTGCCCTGACTCCGGGCCATTTCTTAACAGGTGGCCCCCTCATTTCTGTTTCCGAACCAGAAATACATGAATCGCTGGCAACGCTTGAAGGCTCTCCACCAACAATTCTGCTTCCGTTGGAAGGATGAATACCATAAAGAGCTCCTTAAGCGAACTAAGTGGCAAGCACCTTCACGAAACTTGCAAATCGGTGATATACTCTGACCATTCCTGGCAGTGACGATAAGGTTCGCGTGGTAGATGTGCTCACCACTCTTCCGATGGAAGATACAATTCCTGAGCCCTCCGATTCCGAAGTCTCATGGAGCACGTGACTATTAATCCTTAAAAACACTCGTGCTGTTCACGTACCTCCGTGTTAATTTTCAATTATCAATGACTTCAAATAATTATACTTTCTTTCTTTTTCGGACTTTTCTTTAAAGAGAAATAATAATGCCTTCTCGCAGGCCCACGCAGCATAGCCGCCCCATCGGCACAGATTTATTTCGGTGCAGGATGTGTCGAGGAGTGCACGCCTTGCGGAAGTGCCAGCGCTTCCTGCGAATCACGGCAGAGAAGCGCCTTCGAGCCGTGCTCATTAATCAATACTGCCCGAACTGCCTGGCACATCAGCACTCCGGGCAATCCTGTCGCAGTGCGGGCACGTGCAAAGTCTGCCACAGGGACCACCACACGCTGCTATATTTTAAGGAAATCCGACGCAACGTCCGCTCGAGAGAGCGTGGGCGTGCAACTCAACCCCGGACAGCAGAAGCTTCTCGCTCGCGGTCTCCAACCGCTCCTCATCGTCCCCCTCATGGCATGCACATGTCGTTGATGTCCCTAATTCAACACAATGCGGTGAGCGTCCTTCCAAGGGCGTTGGTCAAACTCGACACCGGAGCACAGTGTACGATTTTGTCAATCTAGGAGGACTTAATTGAAAAAAAAAAATGTTTTTTAAGGTCAATGAGCTTTTAGAAGTCAACTTAGAAATGTTCAAATGTTATGAAAACAAGCGCAAAACAAAACGAAAAATTTTTTTAAAGGAAATAACGGTTCTTAAAACGGGGCATTTGAAATGCATGCAAAATTGAGCGGACAACGACCGTCAGTTGACAAAGTTTAGTCGTTTCAATTAGATCATTTTGTCACAGTGAGCTGTCGATTTTTATTTTTCTATTAATTTTTGGAGTATTATTGATTTTTTGATAAGTGTCCTATACAATTTTTATAATTTGTTGGAAATAAGTTCCAAAAAGTAAGTACATTTTTCACAATATCTATTTTTGATGGAAAAAAACTAACAACATTCAATCACATTCAAATCAACCAAAACATACATCGTTTGCAGGAAATAATCCTGAATCAGGATCATAAATAACATTCTGCCCATATTTTGCCCTAAGAAGTTCAATTTAGCAATGACTGCAATTACAAGCGCACAGTTTGAGGTGTGGTCAGGCAATGTAAGAACCATTAAGCTAAACTCACTTCTTGATCACGCTGCGATGATTTTTGGCAAAGATATTAATTATAAAAAGTTAAAATTGCACTTCACTAAAATGTGCCATGAATTTGAGTTGAGGTGGAGTAAATCTAGGAGAGATAAATCTAGATTTATGGTCAACAATGAAAGTTGGCTGCAGGGCACCATAAAGGAAGACGATTATAAAATTGATGTCGCGCCTTCAACCTCAAAGCAATGCAGAAGAGCTATTAAACCGTTCTCTGATTGTTGCCCAAAAACACAGCAAAGAAAATGTAAAGATCTGCTGCGAAAACTTGATGAGAATCAATTGATTTCAGCGACAGAGCTGAGTTTGCGGTCGAGCGGAAAAGGGGATTCGGCGAGGCTAATGAGTGAGTTGGCAAATGCTTCTCCATCTAGGGGATCAACCATCAAGAAAGCCAGATTATGCACTGATCATTCAAAATGACTTTCATTAGATCAGGCACTTGCGTTAATGGTGGACACCAAGTTATCAGTTCACCAATACAAGACCTTACGGCAGCACACGAAAATGGT